>JAQZBX010006014.1:0-54499 GCA_029593785.1 Cabassous unicinctus
TATATATATATATAATAAAAATAACTAATTATATATTACTAAAAACATAAACATGTATTTCAGTTCTCCTGTTATATAATAAAATGAAATATAAAAAAAATTCACTGTGGAATGTAAGCCTAAAGGTCAAATAGTTTTGAGTCAATTTATTCATTCAAAAGAAGATATTTGTCTTTGGGATTAAAAGAGTTATTTTTCAGTTGGTTGAGAGAAACTCTTCAATAATAGGTAATGAAAGAAATTACCATCAGTTATAGAGGCTGGAAAAGATGGTAGGTATAAAACAAGTTTTGACAAAAATTAGAGGGCCCCTTGCAAACTATGTGGAGCTTGAATGTTTAAAAGGCAATGTTTTTTTAAAAAAAATTCATGTCTTTTCTGTAAAACATAACCAAATGAATTAATTTTGAAACATCAGAAAGAATTAAAATGTTTCATTAAATATAAAGTAATACAGTAACTGACACTCACCAAAGATATGTAAAATTTAAGAAAAAGAAGGTTTTGCAGTTGTTCTCTCTCTCCTTGTCTCTCACTCTGTTTTTCTCTATGTCTGTCTCTCACTCAGTACAGAAGAATTAGACATGCCTCCTATTACTCCCCAACTAGCATCCCCTGGCCTCCACTTTTTACTCCATTGTCACACCTATACCTTGAACCCTGTTACCTATTGTTTGATGAACAAGAAATGAAGGTTTCTCTGCAGAAACTGTACTGTGGAAGAAAATATTGAGTTCTAGAGAGTTGAAACATGTGAATTATTCCAAAGTTCAATGACTGGTTATTGGACTCGAACTTCATTACTCATCAGCTTGCTGTCCTCTGATAATTTACACTGGTAACCAGGCCAATTTAAAATCTCTCCCCATGTCACTGCAGAGTTGCTTCTCTTTCCTCTCTAAATCATTCCCCTCCTCAGCCCTGATTTACTTCTCTAACTTAGGATCATATAAATGTTAACATTTCTCCAGATTCTTCCATAATATTGCATGCTTCTTAAAAAAAAAAAACAATATTTATTCCACCTAGTGTATCTGGGAGAATTCAAAAATTTTCTTGGCATAACTTATTACTCTCAAATCTTTATCAGTCTCAAAGAGTACCAGTTTTGTATTTTCAACTTTCTCTTCTCCTTTTTTACCAGAATTTCAAAGTGCAATTTATTTTTCACACTTCAAATGTATAGTTATTTCTTCCCTTCAGCAAACAAACTGTTTCACTGTTCCTATTCAAGTTGTTCAGTTAGTACCATTGAATGCCAATTCCACCAGGCTACATTTTTAAGGTACTCATTTCTTCTTTTTATTTATTCTTCTAAATATAACTGGTTTAAAAGTTCTCTCTGTTTCTCCTAAATATTTCATTGATAAAAAACATGTCATCTTTTCTTAATGCAGGATATGTTTTGTCTTTTCCAGAATCAACTATGATTATTTGATTCAGTGATTTTCAAGGATAATTTATTTTTCATGAAAATTTTACTCTATTTAAACAACTCATGTGGTATCAGGAATTTGGATGGGAAAAATGAAGTCAATATTTTGTAAATCTCTTGTGATCAAATATATATTTGTACATAAAGTATATAACAAGAAAAGATTCAGAACATGGGAATCAGTGAAGTAGAAGCAAGATATCTAATCTTAGAGTTCTTGATGTCAACTGGAAAACACTAGTATAAAAATAAGTATTAACAATACAGTAAATTATATCACATTATGAGAAATGATCTGCTGATTTTCACAGAAATTAATTTGTCACAGAGAATGTGCCATGTTACATATGTTATATATGTTAAATTTTCTACTCTATAAATATGTAACAATTTTGCCTGTATTCCTAGATTCTTTTTTGTTTTTCCTGCGGTAGGTAATGGATTAATGTTTTCTTTTAGAAACAAGAAAAGAAAAAAAAACACCCCAGACACGGGTGTGGGTATGCTACAGGGTGAATTTGTGCATGGGGCCATATGGTAGTCCTTTATAAGAAATTTCCTCCTCCCCTTTCCTAATGTTGGGAGTTCTTTCTTGGTCTGATTGGTTGCCTTATGATTCCTCATTTGTTATCTCTCAGGGGACCGAGAATCAGGACTTTCATTTGGAGTTATCTGGGATCAAAGGGGAAGCTTGTTTAGAGTTATCCGGGGCTTTCTCTTGACCCCAGGGTAGTTCCAAATAGGACTTCGTGGCCTCAGTGGGGTCTTTCCAGCTTTGTTCTTAGTAGCAGCCTTTTCTCAGGGGGTCTCCAGGAGGGTTCTCATGGTAATGTTGTCTGCTGGTTCCTAGCTGTGCCTCACCTTCCCTCATTCCCTATACTAGCCTGTTGCAACTCTCTCCCTCAGAGTTTGCACTCTTGTTCTTAGGGGGGAGCTGAAGGCTGATGATCAGTCTTTGGTAGCTGCTTCCTGCTGATTAGGGGCAGTAGTCTCTGCCTGATGGGGTGGGAAACTCTCTGAATATTCCAATGAGAATGAGACAAGGCAGGTCCAGCACCATGGTTGGAACTGGATGAAACTCCTTTGAGACTAATACCTTGTTCTGGAAGGCATTGATTCTGTAAGAAATAAAAAATTAATTAGTTAATAAAAAACTAGTTAGAATTCTGCAGATAAATGATCCTACTAAAAGGATAAAGAAGATGGTGGTAAGCAGACACAAAAGTGGGGCCAGCCAAGACATACTGCTCCATGGGAGTGAGAAATTCCAGGTGCATCCAGAGGCTATATCCTCCTGAATTTGATGGGCATAATCTTATAGTTTTCAAATGCTGTCTAGGACTGTTTTTGAGCACTTTATAGAAAAAGAGCATTGTTTCTTCAGGAAAAGGTAGGTTCTTCCATATGCCACTGTTAGCATATTTAGGACGCTGCAGCTTTGAAGCACCAAGGCAGCTAAGGAGCTTATTTATTGTCTAAGGTCTTCTAAGGCATGGCTAGTTTCTTCTATGCCATTGTTTAACTCTGGGGAGAAATAGAGGTAGACCTGCTGGGTTTTGTATAAACAGCTAATCCCAGTTCCCACAGCAGTGGCTATGAAAGGACAGCTATGAGATTTATGAGGATAAGCACTGCCCTAGACACAAACTCACAGAGACAATATAGGCAACAACAAGACAAGCATATGTCAAGCAAAATAAAGACAGTATTTTAGAGAGCCATTCTTTTATTTAAAGGCACATTCATTAATTACTTAGAAAATGAATTAAGTTTACCAACACTTTTAACATGTTCAATATCCTTCTGCATATGATCTAGATGAGAAGAGGTATCATGTTTATCAAGGATGTAGGTACAGCACTTAATAAAAGCTAAGGCACAAGTACATGTTTGAACTGCAGTTAATAGATCTAAGTTCCAGCTCTGCAATACCATGCATGTTGTCTCTCCATGGGAGAAGGCTATAATGCCAATAGTGTTTAAATTCTACTCATGTCACTCTGGTAATTATTGATCCATTTGCTATGCCTTTCACAAAGCCAGCATGCTGCTACACTGTTGGCCCTTTGAGGGAAGCTTTAGTTATTCACCAGCCTGGTGGAAAGCACCCCTCAGCACTATGAAAAACAGCCAGTCTGGAGGCAATGTCCGTTGCAAATCTGGCTATATTTAGTAATTTCTGGATGCTGCAAGAGTGTGAAACTGCAACCTACTCTCCATCCACTTCAGAAGCATATCCAGAGATGTGGTAGATACATTTACTCTTTTATCATGAATAATGCCGCTATGAACACCAGTGGACATTCATCTGTGCATGTCTCTGCTCTCAATATATTTGGGTATATAAATAGTAATAGTATTGTTGGGTTATGACAAGTCTATATTTAACTTTCTTAGGAACTGCCAGTCCTCCACAGTGTCTGTACCATTCTATATACCTAACAAAAGTGAATAAGCATTCTTATCTCTCCACATATTCTCCAACGTTTACAGATTTCCAACTTTTTAAGAGTGACCAATCTAATAGGTGTGAAATGATATGTCATTGAAGTTTGAATTTGCATTTCCCTAATCTTTGTTGATGCTGAACAATTTTTAATGTGTTTATTAACCATTTGTATTTTTTCTTTGGACAATTGTCTTTTCAAGTCTTTTCACCCATTTTTAATTGGGTAATTTGTCTTTTTATTATTGAGTTGTATGATATCTTTGTACATCACGAATATTAAACCCTTATCAGATACATAACTATCGAATAGTTTCTCCCATTGAGTTGCCTGCCTTTTCACCCTTTTGACAAAGTCCTTTGAGGTGCAAAAGTGTTTAAATTTGAGGAGGTCCATTTATCTATTTTTTTCTTTTGTTGCTCATGCTTTAGGTGTAAGCTTTAACAAACTACTGCTTTCCATAAGATATTGAAGATATTTTCCTACATTTTCTTCTAGGATTTTTATTGTTGTCTCTTATAGATCCATGTCCTTGATCCATTTTGAGTTAACTTTTGAATAAGGAGTGAGATCAGTGTTCCATTTCTTTCATTTGGATAGGGACATCCAGCTCTCCCAGCACCATTTTCTTGAATAGACTCTTCTGGCCCAGTTGGGTGGGCTTGAACACCTTGTGAAAAATCACTTGACTGTAGAAGTGAGTGGCTATTTCTGAGTCTTTTATTTGGGTCCATTTGTTAATCTGTCTGTCTTTATGCAAGTACCATGCTATTTTTACCATTGTAGCTAAGTAATATGATTTAACATCTGGAAATGAGAATACTCCATCTTCATAATTCATTTTGAAGACCGTTTTTGCTCTTCAGGGGCCGTTAACTTTCCAAATAATTTTGATAATTGATTTTTCCGTTATAGCAAAATAGGCTGTTGGGTATTTTATTGGGATTGCATTGAATCTTTAAATCAGTTTGGGTAGAATTGACATAAAAAATATTTAGTCTTCCAAACCATGAACATGGAATGCCCTTCTATTTATTTAGTCTTCTTCAGTTTTTTTAGCAATGTTTTGTAGTTCTGTGAATACAGGTTCTCTATATCTTTGGTTAAGTTTATTCCAAAATATTTGATTGCTTTAGTGATTATTAAAAATGGAATTTTTTTCTGATTTCCTCCTCAGATTACACATCAGTAGTATATAGAAACACTATTCATTTTTGTATATTAATCTTGCATCTCACAAATTTGTTGAATTCATCTCTTAGCTCTCATAGCTTTATTTTGGATCTTTCAGGAGATTTTAGATATAGGATCATATCATCAACTAGTAGTGAAAGTTTAATTTTTTCCTTTCCTATTTAGATAGCTTTTATTCTTTATCTAGCCTAATTGCTCCAGCTAGAACCTCTAGCAAAATATTGAATAACAATGGTGGCAGCCAGCATCATAGTATTGTTCCTGGTCTCAGCAGGAAAGTTTTCAGTCTTTCACTATTGAGTACAATGCTAGCTGCAGGTTTTTCATATACGCACTTTACCATAGTGAGAAAGCATCCTTCTATCCCTATTTTTGGAGTGTTTTTTTTTTTTTTCAAGGAAGTGTGCTATATTTTGTCATATGCCCTTTCTGCATCAATGGAACGGATCATGTTATTTTTCTTTTTCAATATACCTATGTGGTTTATTACATGAATTGTTTTTCCTGTGTTGAAGAACACTTTCATACCTGAGATAAATCCCAATTGATCATGGTGTGTAATTCTTTTAATGTGTTTTTGGATTCTGTTTGAAAGTATTTTGTTGTGGATATTTCCATCCATATTCATTAGAGATATTGGTAACTTCATCTGGTTTTGATATTAGGGTGATGATATCTTCATAGAATGAATTTGGTAGAATTCTTTCCTGTTCAATTTTTTGGAAGTACAGAGCAAGATTGGTATTACATTGTCTTTGTTAGGGTGGTAAAATTCACCTGTGAATTCACCTGGTCTCAGGCTTTTCATCTTTGGGAGGTTTTTGATGATGGTTTCAATCTCTTCACTTTTGATAGGTTTGTTGAGGTCTTCTATTTCTTCTAGCTTCAGTGTAAGTGGTTTGTGTGTTTCTAGGAATTTGTCCATTTCCTCTACATTGTCTAGTTTTTAGGTATACAGTTATTCATAGTATCCTCTTATGACCTCTCAATTTTGCAGGGTCAGTGGTAATGTCCCCCTCTCATTTATAATTGTATGTATTTTTGTCTTCTCTTTTTCTTTTTTTTTTTCTATTTCAGTCCAGTTAAGGTTTTATTGATTTTGTTAATATTTTCAAAGAACCAACTATTAGTTTTGCTAATTCTCTCTCTGATTTTGTTTTTTGTTGTTTTTGATTTCATTTATTTCTGCTCTGATCTTTACTATTTCTTTCCTTTGGCTTGGTTTGGGATTAGTTTGCTGTTTTTTTCTAGTTCTTTCAGGTGTGTAGTTAAAACTTTAATTTTAGCTCTCTCTTCTTTATTAATGTATGCATTGAGGGTTTTAAATTTCCCTTTCAGCATTGCCTTTGCAGTTTCCCATAGATTTTCATATGTTTTGTCCTCATTTTCATTCATCTCAAGATATTTTCTGAATTCTCTGGCAATTTCTTCTCTGACCCACTGATTATTTAACAATGTATTGTTTAATCTCCAAATATTTTTGAATTTTCCAATTTTCCAACCATTATTGGTTTCCAGCTTCATTCCATTATGATCAAAGAAAGTGTTTTATATAATTTCACTCTTTTTAAATTTATTGAAACTTGTCTTGTGACCCAACATATGGTCTATCTTGGAGCACTTGCAAAGTATGTATATAATATTACTTTGTGGTGTAATTCTCTATAGATGACAGTTATATCTAGTTCATTTATTCATTTATTATATTATTCAAGTTTTCTCTTTCTTTATCCTCTGTCCAGGTGTTCTACTGAACACAGACAATGATGTATTGAAATCTCCCACTATTATTTTAGAAGTATTTTTTTCTCCCTTCATTTTTGCCAGTGTGTGCCTTGTGTATCTTGGGGCATAAATATTTAATATAGTTATTTCTTTTTTGTGAATTGCCTCTTTTATTAATATATATAATATATGACATGGAATCTGTAATATATAATATACGACATATGACATATGACATGATATATAATATACAACAAATAATATATAAGAACTTTTTTCATCCCTTTTAACAGTTTTGCATTTGAAATCTATTTTGTCTGATATCAGTATCACTACTGCAGATCTTTTTGGTTACTGTTTGCATGGAATATCTTTTTCCAGTTTGGCACTTTTGGCCTGGTTTTTTCCTTATGTCTGAGGTGTGTCTCTTGTAGACAACATAAAGATGGCTCATATATTTTATACATTCTAAGTCTTTTTAATTAAGAAATCAATTTTATTGATACATATTAATAAAACATAATTCCTTCCAAAGTGTACAATCAATGGTATTCAGTGTAATCACGTATTTGTACATTCACTTCAATCATTTTTAGAGCACTTTCATTATTTCAGTAATAATAATAATTAACAAAAAAAACCCAAACAACCAAAACTCATCACCTTTCAATTTCACAATGCTTTCCCTGCCATATATACCTACTATTCTTTTTCCTTTTCTCTAGTTTATTTTCATTTATATTTTGTAAATTCAGTCATATATGCAATATTACTATTGGTGTTTTACATGAGGTTTACTATCATATAGAGTCCCTTTTTACACTTTTTAGGTTTCATTATACTAATATATTTAACCTTATATTTTCCCTTTCAACCACTGTCACACCCATACAATAGTACTGTTGGTTACAAACACTATAAAATGCTTTAACCATTTCTTTTCATTTCTAAAGTTATACAAACAACCTTTTAACACATTCTGCACTGATTAACCCTTAGCTTACCATTCTCTACACTCTTTCTATTTTCTGGGGACCTATAATCAAATTATTAAATCCATGAGTTTACTCAGTGTATTTACTTCATAATAGCACAATCATACAGTATTTGTTATTTTGTGTCTGGCTTCCTTTACTCAATATAATATTCTCCCAGTTCATCCATGTTGTAATATGCTTCAAAACTTCATTTTTTTCTGCAGCTGCATAATATTCCATCATATGTATAAACCACAGTTTTTTAAGCATCCATCAGGTGATGGACACCAGGGTTTTTTCCGACTTTTGACTATTGTGAATAATGCTGCTATGAAAATTGGTGTGCAGATGACTGTTGGTGTCTCTGCTCTTTTTATTGGGTTGTTAAAGCCATTAACATTCAATGTCATTACCGTAAATGCATTACTTATTTCATCCATTTTGTCCTTTGGCTCTATGTTGTCATATTCTTTTGTCTATCTTCTACCCTTTATTTTACCCTTCTTAATAATCTTCTTTTCTACACTCTTCTCTCAACATTTTGCCCTTGATTTTTCCATTACAGCTTCAGCATTTCCATTCATAACTCTTGTAATTCTAATCTTTTGGTAACATTGTCTATCAGTTTTTGTTTGTATGTGAAGACTGAACACTCATTTTCAAATGACAGTTTTGTTGAATACAGAATTCCTGGCTGGTGGTTTTTCTCTTTCAGTACCTTAAATACATCATGCCACTTTCTTCTTACCTAAATGTTCTTTGATGAGAGGTTGGCACTTAAACTTATTGAGTTTCCTTTTTATGTGATGTTTTGCTTTTCCCTTGTTGCTTTCAGAATCCTGTATAGAATGAGTCTTGAGTTAGGTCTATTCTGATTTATTCTGTTTGGGATTTGCTGAACTTCTTGGATATTGATATTTTTGTTTTACTTAAGGGTTAGGAGATATTTGGCCAGTATTTCCTCAAATACGCTTTCTGCCATTTTCCATTCTCTTCTCTTTCTGGGACACCTATCATGTGAATGTTTGTGCATGTCATGTTGTCATTCAATTCCCAGAGACATGTTCCTTTTTTTTTTTTCATTCTCAACTCTTTCTGTTCCCCTGTCTTTTCTTGTTCTGAAATTCAGATGGCACTCATCGGTGTACCTTTCCAAGGAGATATTTCAATGTCCATTATGCTGTGTTTTGTCTGGCCAGAGTATAGATTCAAAGTGGTTCTCCTGGATAAATTCACTGAAACAAACCTCCCATCTCCTGCTCCCTTTTCCCTTGTAATGGCTGTCAATGAGGCAGATGTCTGTTCCCCTGTCTGTCAGCTGAAGTGAACCAGGGGTTGTACCCCAGCTTAATTTTTTGGGGTGGATGTTGGAACCCTTCCTGGCCACCAGAAGGATTTGGTAAGTCATGTTTATTGTTTTGTGTTCCTCATTTCCTGACTCTCACCTTCCCAGGAGTTGTGTAACACTGTCCTGGCCTGCTGAAGCCCAAGGTTGGTGACACAGACAGCTTTTGGCTTGTTCTACATTGTTTTTGTGAAATCATTGAGCCCTGCCTTTTAGCCCAATGCCATCTTCCCACAATTCTTCTCTTTTTATTGTTATACACTTTCTAAATACTTCCAAAGCAGTTTATAACATATTAAATGAACTGAACTATTTTTAGTACTTAACTTTTTAGATCTTCACCTTTACCATGATTGTGTTAATTAAAAGTTATTTTACTTTTCAGTATAGGAAAAAGCTTTCTCCATTAGTTTAAAAAAACTTATAATTCCCAGTGCAATCAAGATTGTCTTCCCCTTACCACCATTTAAATGTGCAGATTGAGGTAGCTTCTGACATGTTTCCCTGTTATGAAGTTACTTTGTGTTATAAATATCAATTTAATTTTTATTCAATAACAGCTTCTTGGAATTAGCCATTTGAATATTTCAATTTAGAAAATGCTTTTGCAAAGTTCCTATATCAACCATAACCACCTAGACTAGTTACTTTTCTTTTGCATAATTACAGTTAGCAACCAGTGAAATTTACTTTATTTATTAAGTTTTTTTCTTATATTCCTCATTGTTTTCTGAAAAACTAGTAATTTCACTTTAGGATAAATTTCCCTTTCCTTCTTTAACTTAATTTCATGAAACACAAACTTACAATTTTCATTATCTTAAAGATTTAATACATAACATGCTAATGTATTTTATTAGTATCCTATATATCTACACAGATTACACCCAAGCTAAATAACATTGAAACCATTATAGTTAATGCAAAAATGTTCCTTTATCCTTTGTTCACAGGAGGTTAAAACCTCTTTTATCTTTAATAAAATTCAAAAATATGACTAACCTTAAAAACATAATGACTGCCAGTTTCTGGTATATATTATAATTGTTTAATTTCTTTTAATTATAATTAGAAAAGGTATTTCCATAGCTTGCAATGACTTTACTTTCTGATATTTGATAATTGGGTTATTAATTACTCTAAGTTTAAGAGTGTTAAAAGGTTTAGTTTGGGGAATTACTGGATAAACTATAACTCTTAATTTACCAGCACAGTAGAAAGGGATTTCAGTTAAACTTACATTTTTATATTTTGCCATGTCTAGGCTTTCTGTCATAGTTCTTGCAAAGAGAAAGAGGCCCTGGGAGCCAGGATATTTCTAGGAGTTTAGGAAAAACATTTTACTCTCAATAGTTTCTGTATTCAGATATGTATTACCTTTCCATCTTGCTTAGCTTCTTTAATTTGATCTCTAGGAATATTCATCTACATATAAGCACTTATTTTAACTTTTAGCAATTTGAATAGGGTTCTTTTAGGAATTTTCATTTGTTAAATTCATATTACCATCCTAATGTATGGAAATATACTCTGCACACTGTACACTGCAAAAGAAGGCAGACACAAATAGAGAGTTAGACACAAAGGCACAAAACCTACTAATGTTACTTATACTTTTCATTCTCTTTCAAAATAAGCTTAACTGTAAAATTACATTTTATTCAAAAGATCTCTTTGAAGGCTATTTCTAAATATTCTAATCTGCATTGTGACCATGCAGTTTTGCACAATAATTTCATTTTTATTAGCTATTGGCTTATAACCAATGTGTTCCCAATGCTTTAAAATACAATCTTCATTTACTTTACTTCAGAGCTTTGCTTGATACCCATTTTGACTGACAGATCTTGGATGAGCAACACAAATTGCAATATGTAATCCCTGAGGTCATTGAAACCTCAGTGCAAACTGGTTTCTCATATGACTTGCTGTTTTCAGAATGTTCAATGTTCACAGTGGGAGGTTCTTACTAATAAGTCTTTGGAGATAACAGGACTCTGGTGGCCACTGGACTGGAAAAGTGGACATCTAACCCTGAGGGCTGAGAATCCCACCAGGAAGCAAGCTTCTCAATGGTCATGGTATCCCTCCAGGCTCTTGCTTGGAGTATGTAAATTGGAGTCTATGCCTGGATAATCAGGAGAGAAAGCAGGGTTATTAACACCAGTGGAAACACAGGAGAAACTAGTGTCTCATATCTGCCTTCCCCCAAGCAGAAGTTGCCATGGATACAAACTTGGGAGAACAGTGAAAAGATGCACAATTACACCCAAGGATGAGGTCAGTCCTGAAATAACCATAAGCAAAGGGCAACTCAGTTTAGATTTACCATCACAATAGCAAGCCTACAGGAGGATGAGGTTTGATTGAAGTAGCCATAAACAAAGGTAATTTTAATATAGAGTTATTATCACAATACTAGGAGAAGCTAGACTCAAAATAACCATATGCAAAGTTAAGTTCAGTTTAGAATTGCCATTACTATAACAAGCATACACAAGGGTGAGGCTAGATTTGACATAACCATAAAAAAGGTAAGTTAGTCTAAAATTGCCATCACAGGCTAAATCCACCCAGTTACAACTATTTTAGATATTATCCTTTTGCTGATTTATTATATAAAAGCATCTATATAATGATATTAACTCTTAGTTACAATTTCTAGTAAGTTTTAACTTTAAAACAAATTGAGCACTTTTGTTTATGAACTAAACAAATAAAACTATTTTATTCAAAAATTTGTTATGCTTTCCTGCTTTTCCAGCTGTTGAACTAGTTCTACTTGTGAATTCTTTTATACATCAAATCCAATTGAAAGACAGTATTGAAATGTCAAGACTTATTTTTAGGTTACCTTTCACCTTTATCCAATTTGTGCAGGCAAGCAGGCAGACAAAGTTCAACTAAGCAGACACTAGAACATGAGAATTTTACACAGTTAATTATCATAGAGAAAGGCCTGATGGAAGCCAATATTCAGGAACTTTTTATCCTAAATTAATGGCTTATACAGAGGTTCCTTATTCTACAGGGGAGAAGTTTACTAAAGAGCCTAATTCTGATTCCCTCTCTGCTCCCCATTAGGCATGACTGAGACTAGAGTGTTCCAGAGTGGCAGGTCAGGCCTAAATGAAGTAACTCTCATGTGAGTTAAGAAATTAACAAATGTATTCATTAGCCAAAGGGGAGCTGATGTAAAGTACCAGAAATCTGTTGGCTTTCATAAAGGGTATTAATTTCAGGTAAAAGCTTACAGTTACAAAACCCTAAAGAGTTCAACTCAAGGTAAATTCCTCACCAAATCTTGTTGCCATGTGTTGAAACAAAATGGTGGGAAACATCTGTGAAGCTTCAGCCTTCCTCTTTCCTCTTAAGGCTTCAATGGCCCAGCTTCTTCCAATCTCAGATATTGGCTGGAGGGCTTGTTTCTTTCCAGGCCTGCTCTGATGATCAGGGCTCTGGTTTCTTCAGCTGCAAACTATCAGGTGAATGGCTCATCTCTCTTCCAAAGCTGACAAGTTCTCAAAGCTGACAACTTCTCTCCTCTTCTACATCTCTGGTGCTCTCTCTATTCCTCTGTGTTCTTCTCTGGGTATCTACTTCTGCATCTCCCCTTGATTGAGTTTCCATTTATATAGCAGGCAGAGGGGGTGGGGACTCACACAGTCACCTGAATTACATGATCAAATCAAAGCCCTAACATCAACATAATTTAACCAAGGGCATGTCAGCTGAATCTAATTTAATCAAAGTTGTAGCAAATATACCATCCACATGTAAAATATTATTAATAAGGGAGAGGGGAAAGGGGTGAGGTGTTAGGTATATGGGAATCACTTGTGTTCTCTGTGTGACTTTTCTGTATCCTAAAGGTTCCTTGAAGATAAAACAGAAATAAACAAAAAAAGGCACTGGGGAGCCTATGGAAGAAAATGTCACTGTTCATACAAGACAACAGATCTTAAAGTGATGAAAGACACATTGTCTAAGAAAATTTTATTGTAATTAATTTTTTTTGTATTTTAATGGCTATTTTCTTAAATCATTTCATTTTCTTGTTAATTTTATTTGGTTATTTTGTGGGCTTCATTTTTGGAGAGGTTTTGGATCACAGAATGATCACAGCAGTGGTGGGGGAGAATCACTGTTGCAGGGTGTTGGTGATATGGTGATGCATGGGAAGGGGTTCACCTGGGGCATGCTTCTAAGACATAAGAATATGTTCCAGTATTCATTGTCTTAGTTGGTGGAGTTCTACAAAATACCCAAAAGAATATTGAATTCCCATCCTATGGAGTGCAGCTACATTCTCTAATAGGACAGCAAGAATCCCTTGAGAACACAGGGAATGTCTAATGAAGGAAGTCAGACCATTATGCCAGGCCCTTTTGATATTGATGATTGTACTTATAAAACTCTTCTTGTGAAATTGAAACTTAGCCTAGTAATATATACTGCCTAAGAGTTACCTCCTTACAAGGAACAAGAAAACCTCCTAGTTTCTCAAATGTGACCTCTCTCTAAGCCAAACTCAGCATATAAACACACTATCATTCCCCTAGCATGGAATATGACTCCCGGGGATGAGCCTCCCTGGCACAGAAGGATTATTACTAAGCACCAACAAGCAATGCATCTAGAAAAAGACCTTGACAAAAATGGGGAAATGATAAATACCATCTGAGTTTGTCAGGAGGTCATTCCAGAGTTTATGCTTATACAACACTCAGGAGGATCTCATTGACTGCCACAATAAACAGTGTTTCAAATAGCAGGGCTCTTGAGGAATCTAGAGATATCCAGAAATTATAAGCAGGACACAGAAGCTCAGGAATGCAGTGCCCTATCAGTGGGTCTTAGTTTGGAGTTTATTCTCCCCAGTAACAGAGTTAAACTCATTTATAGGTACTCTACGCATGGCTCTTCTGCCCCTTTTATTTGAACCTATAATTAGCACAATATATGAGAAATATATATCTCAGAGACTTAAGTCTTTGGTCCACCCATGGTCCAGTTGAGCCATGAATTTCAGCAGAGTTGCACCACCTATTATTCAGTTCATTGTATTCACCCAGGACAACTAACAAGAAGATGATGATGGACAACACCTATCCCAAGGAACAGAGAGTGTCTGCAACTGCAAGCAAGATAGCTCTATCCATCTAACTCATGGGATCTAAAGTCATTGTCAATTAGAAGCAGAGTGGTCATCACCATCTCAAAATCCTGAAGATTAGGGAATGAAAAATGGACTAAAGCAGACGTTATTATTCTACTATAGATGTATTATTATTTTAGCAATGGAAGAATTCTTATCTTTGATGTAAAGGCTGTGGCCACCAGAGGTTCTGAGGACTAGGAGAGGGAAGAATAGGTGTAATATGGGGGAATTTTCAGGACATTTGATTTGGCCTGCATGATATTGCTGTGACTGATGCAGGCCATTGTGTATTTTGTCATAACTTGCAGAATTGTGCAAGAAAGAGTGTGAACTATGGTTGGGCTGTCCTCCTTGGTTGGTAGCAACGTTTCAATATAGGATCATCAGTTGTACCACACTAATGAAGAATATTGTTAATGTAGGAAAGTGTGGGAGGGGGAGGGAGTGGAGTATTTGTGAATCCCCTATATTTTTTATGTAACATTTATGTAATCTAAAGCTTCTTTAAAAATAATTATAAATTATTTATTAAATGAATCCAAATGATGGTAAAATTAGGGAAAAAAAAAGAACCATCTCTATGTTGTTTACCAAAGATTCACCTCGAACATAATGACACAACCTGGTTAAAAGTCAGAGGTTGGAAAAAAAATATTCCATGGAAATAGTAACTGAAAAAGAGCTGGAGTAGTGATACTAATATTGGACAAAATAGATTTTAAGTACAAAACTGTTCTATGGAATGAAGAACATCATTATATAGTAACAAAAGGGGAAAATCACCATTTGCTAACTATTTATGCACCAAACCTGAGTGCCCCAAGATACATGAGGCACACACTGGCAAAGCTGAAGGGAGAAATAAGTTTCTCTACAATAATTGTTGGAGACTTCAATACACCACTCTTAGTATTGGATAGAACTTCCAGACATAAGATAAATAAAGAAACAGATAACTTAAATAATATGTTAAATGAACTAGACCTAACAGACATCTTAGAGCATTCACCCCAAAATAGCAGGATATACATTCATTTCAAGTGCTCATGGATCCTTCTCCAAAATACATCATATGTTAGATCACAAGACAAGTTTCAATAATTTTAAAAAAATTGAAATTATATGAAAAACTTTCTCTGGTCATAACGGAATGAAGCAGGAAATCAATAATGGGCACAAGAATGGTAAATTCATAAATATATGGAGATTAAACAACATACACAAATAATCTGGAGGTCAAAGAAGATATTGCAAGAGAATTCAGCGAATATCTTGTGATGAATGAAAATGAAGACAAAATGTATCAAAACATATGGGACACCACAAAAGCAGTGCTGAAGGGGAAATTTATAGCCCTCAAAGCTTACATTAAAAAAGAAGAAAAAGCTAAAGTTGAAGATCTAACTGCACACTTTGAGGTACTAGAAAAAGAAGAGCATACTAATTCCAAATGAAGCCAAAGGGAATCAATAGTAATAGAGAGAATCATCAACACCAAAATTTGGTTCTTTGATAAGATAAAAAAAAAACAAAAACACTTAGGCAGACTGACAAAGAAAAAAAGAGAGAAGATGCACATAAATAAAATCAGAAATTATAGGGGGAACATTACCACTAACCCCACTGAAATAAGAGTGGTCATAAGAGTTTACTATAAACAACTATATGCCAAAAGGGTGGAAAATATAGATGAGATGGGCTAATTCCCAGATACACAGAACCCACCTATCTTGAACTAGGAGAAATAAAAGACATCAACAAACTAATCAAAAGTGAAGAGATTGAAACAGTCATCAAAAATCTCCCAAAGTTGAAATACCCAGACAAGACAGCTTTATGGGTGAATTCTACCAACCATTCAAAGTCAAACTAATACCAATCTTGCTCAAGCTCTTCCAAAAATCTGAATAAGAAATAACACAACAAAACTCATTCTATGAAGCCATCATCACCCTAATACCAAAAGCAGTTAAAGATTCTACAAAAAAAGAGAAAATTACAAAGCACTGTCCCTAAAGAACATAGATGCAAAAATCCTTAACAAAATACTTTCAAACAGAGTCCAAAAGCACAATTAAAGCATCATACACCATCATCAAGTAGGTTTTTTCCCATGTATGCAAGGGTGGTTCAACAGAAGAAAATCAACTAGTCTAATAAACCACATTGATAAACTTAAGAAGAAAAATCACATGATCCTCTCGATTGATGCAGAAATGGAATTTGAGAAAACTCAGCACCCTATCTTGAACAAAAAAAATCCCAAAAGATAGGAATATAAGGAAACTTTCTCAATATGGAAAAGTGCATATATGAAAAACCTACAGCTAGCATTTTACGCAACGGTGAACGACTGAAAGCTTTCCAGCTGAAATCAGGAACAACACAAGGATGGCCACTGTCACAATTATCATTCAATATTTTGCTAGAGGTTCTAGGTGGAGCAATTAGGCCAGATAAAGAAATAAAATGCACCATAATAGGAAGAAAAGAAGTAAAATTTTCACTATTTGCTGATAATCTGATCTTATATCGGATAATCCCAAAAAATAAATAACAAAGCTACTAGAACTAATAGACCACTTAAGCAAAGTGATGGGGTACAAGATTAATACACAAAAATAATAACATTTCTATACACTACTGATGTGCAATCTGAGGAAGAAATCAGAAAAAAATCTATTTGTAATAGCGACTAAAACAATCAAATATTTAGGAATAAACTTAAACAAGGACATAAAGAACCTGTACTCTGAAAACTACTAATATTGCAAAATGAAACCAAAGAATACTTAAATAAATGAAAGGACATTCCATATTCATTGATTGGAAGACTAAATATCGTTAAGATGCCAATTCTATCCAAATTGATTTACAGAGTCAATGCAATCGCAATTAACTTCCCAACTGCCTTTTTTGCAGAAATTGAAAAGCCAATAATCAGCTTTCTTTTGAATGGTAATGAGCCCCAAATAGTCAAAACTATCATAAAAAAGAAAGAAGTTGGAGTACCTTTACATCCTGACTTTATGGCATATTAGTTGGGTACAGTGGTAAAAGAAGCATGGTACAGGCCTAAAGATAGAGTGACCAATGGAACTGATGATAACTCAGAAATTGAACCTCACATCTACAATCAAGTCAGTTTTTAAAGAATGGTTTCATTTATTTTGTTTTTTGTTTTTATTATTTTTTAAAAATTTATTGACATATCACTCATACATGAACCTACATAAACTGTAAGTGTATAGTAATAGTTGTGAACTTACAAAACAAACATACATAACATCATACCTCACCCTACCACCAATACCATGAATTGTTGTGAAACATTTTTAACCAATGATTAAAGAGAATCCTCAAAATATTACTACTAAAGTATTTTCTCCAAACCACCCTTTTATTATTATTATTTAAATCATTTTTGCATGAACATACATAAACAATAAGTGTATAGTAAAAGTTATGAACTTTAAAAGCAAACATTCATAACATTATAAAGGGGTCCCAAGCATCAACCCTCCACCAACACCTTGCATTGTCATGAGACATTTGTTACAAATTATGAAAAAATATTGTCAAAATCTTACTACTAATTATAGTCCTTATCTTACATTTGGTGTATTTTCCCCCAACCCACCCTATTATTTTTTAAATATATTTTTATGACAGAAGTTATAAGCTAAAACAAACATGCACACATGCAGAATTCCCAAGCAACACCCCTCTATTAACACACCCTCCGTGGAGGAACATATGTTACAGATTATGAAATAATATCCAATTATTACCATGTCCATAGTGTACATTTTGCAAACATTTTCCATACTCCCCCATTATCAACACAATACATTTTTGGCATAGATGCAAGAATATTACAATATTACTATTAACCACACTCCATAGGTCACACCAGTTGTATTTTTTCCATGCTTCTCCACATTCCTGCCACCTGCAATACTGATGTACATCTGCTCTAGCTCACAAAGGACACTCTTGCATCTGTACCATCAACCCAATCACTATTCTCCTACACCTCTGGATTTACTGCACTATTCATTCTCTAGATTACTCTCTAGCTTTCTGTCAGTTGACATTTACATCCCTAGACTATCATTTTCAGCCACAACTCCATTTGTAAATCAGCTGCTACTCACTATAATGTGTTACCATCAACTCTGTACATTTCCACACTTACAGTAAAGCTAATTAAAACCTCTGCATACATTAAATATCAGTAGTCCATCTCAGTCCTCCTCTTATCTCCTTTAAGAATCCACTAACTAAAACCATGTCTTGAAGATATTTTCCTACATTTTCTTCTAGAATCTTTATGGTCCTTGCCTTTATACTTAGGTATTTGATTCATTTTGAGATAATTCTGGTATAGAGTGTGAGATAGAGGTTCTCTTTCCTTCTTTTGCTATGGATATCCAATTTTCTCAGCACCATTTGTTTAATGGAATATTCTGCCTGAGCTGGGTGGGTTTGATAGGTTAATCAAAAATCACTTCACCATAGATGTGAGGGTCTGTTTTTTAACCATCAGTTTGATTCCATTTGTCTATGTGTCTGTCTTTATGCCAATACCATGCTGTTTTTATCACTGTAACTAGGCAATATGACTTAAAGTCTGGAAATGAGAGATTTCCAACTTTGCTTTTCTTTTTTAAGATGTTTCTGGCTACTCAGGACACCTTATCCTTACAAATAAATTTGATAATCATGGTTTCCTTTTATTTAAAAAATGCTGGTGGAGTTTTTATCAGGGTTGGATTGAATCTGTATATAAATTTGAGTAGAATTGACATCTTAATGATATTTAGCCTTTCAATCTATGAGCATGGAATGTTCTTCCAATTATTTAGGTCTTTTTTAAAAATTTCTTTTAACAATGAGTTGTAGTTTTCTGAATACAAGTGTTTTAAATTGATTGTTTATTCCTGAATATTTGGGTTTCATCTGACATATTTAATTTTCACCACTCGTTTGACACTTTTAGATACTTTTATTGATATAATCTTCATTTCTAGACTCTCTTCCAGGCCTTTCTCTCCTCTCTTTTCTTTTCAGGCTGTAGCACACCCTTTAGTATTTAGTATTTCCTGCAAAGCAGGGATCTTGGTTCTAAATTTTCTCAGTTTCTGTTTATTTTGAATATTCTAAACTCACCCTTATTTTTGAAAGACAATCTTGCTGTATATAAGATTCTTGGCTGGAAATTTTTCTCTTGCAATATCTTAAATATATCATACCACTGCCTTCTTGCCTCCATGATTTCTGATGAGAGATTAGCACTTAACCTTATTAGGTATCTCTTATACATTATGCATTGCTTTTCTCTTGCTGCTCTCAGAATTCTCTTTGTCTTTGGCATTTGAAATTCTGATTAGTATGTGTCTCAGAGTTGGTCTATTAGGATTTTTTTTGGAAAGGAGTATGTCATACTTCCTGGACATGGATATCTATGTCCTTCAATAGGGTTGGGAAATTTTCTATGATTGTTAATTCAAATATTCCTTCTGCTCCTTTTCCCTTCTCTTCTCATTCTGGGACAACCATAACGCATATGTTTGCATGTATCTTACTGTCATTTAGTTCTCTGAGATCTTGTTCAAGTTTTTCCAATCTTTTCTTCATCTGTTTTTTTGTATGTTCACTTTCAGAGGCCATTTCTTCAAGCTCACCAATCCTTTCTTCTGCCTTCTCAAATCTACTATTATATGATTTCAGTGTATTTTTAATTTCACTTAGTGCACCTTTCATTCCCATAAGATCTGCTATTTTTCCAAGTATAATTTCAAATTCTTCTGTGTGATCATCCAATGTCTTCTTAATATCCTTAATTTCTTTAGACATCTCATTGAATTTACAAGGGAGATTTGTTTGAACATCTATGATTGTTGTCTCAACTCCTTTATGTCATCTGGAGGCTTATCTTGTTCCATTAATTGGGCCATAATTTTCTGTTTCTTGGTGTGGATTGTAATTTTTTTGTGTGTGTGTCTTGGCATCTGGCTTACTGGAGTATTTATTGTGTGTGCAATTTTTCTCTTTAGTTTAGGGCTTCCTGCCCTTCTCCCTTGCTGGTTGTGTAATAGGAGCCAAGGATGTAGTTGGTTCTATAATCTGTGGAGGCTCAAGCTACCCTCATTGCCCCAAGGACAAATGAAGTTCCTCCTAACTTTCTCCTTTGCCAGGGGTAGGGAAAGAGCCACAGCTGTGTGGAATGATCCAACTCATTCAGGCCTAGGCTCTAGTTGCCCAGAGAGACTGATGAAGCTTCACACCCCTTTCTCCCTGGCCTGGGGCAGGGATGGAGCTGCAGGTATGGGAAGCAATCTATTCAGTACAGGTCCAAGGTGACCACAGTTGCCCTGGTAGACTTCTAATTATTCAGTCTGTGCCAGCTAAATATACCTGGAGTTACCTGCAGGCTGGTGCAGGGCCCATCAGCTTTCTCCCTGCTAGAGGTGGGGCTGAAGCCCAGGCTAGGGCTGCAGGCCAATCTTGGTGAAAGAGACCAGTCTCTACCATCACTGTGATTTTCAGTCAGCCCAGATTTCCCTCATACTAGGCATTGAGTCAAAATGGTATCTACCAGCCTCCTTCTGACTTGGACAGGCTCAAATTTTAGCTGTTCTTAGGGTTATACTTCAGCCATCTATATTTACTAATCAGTAGCTGAAATCAGTGGCCAATCATCTCTTCCTCCCCTGTTTTTGGGAAGTAGAGGGTCGAATTCCTGCCACAGAATAGCTCCTAGGGTGGCTTGCACTGCAAAAGTACGATGATCACTGATCTCCACAGTGTGGCCTGTAATTTCCCAGAAAGGCTAGTGCTAATCAAGTCATTTTTGACAAGGTTCTTAAGCCCACCCTACTGGGCCAGAAAAGTCTATTCCACAAATGGTGCTGGGAGAACTGGATAGCCATAACCAAAAGAAAGAAAGATGACACCTATCTCACACCTTATACAAAAATTAATTCAAAATTGGTCAAGGATCTAACTATAAATGCAACAAACATATAACTCCTAGGAGAAAATGTGAGAGAACATCTTCAAGATCTTGTGATATGTAGTAGTTTCCTAAAACCTTACACCCAAAGCATGTATGAGCAACAAAAGAAAAAAATAGATAAATGATAACTCCTCAAATCTAAACACATTTCCAGCTCAAGAGACCTTGGGAGAAACTCAATGGGAGAATATATTTAACAATCACATATGCAATAAGGGCTTAATATCCATAATATATAAAGAAATAATACAACTCAACAATCAAAAGCCAAACCCCAAACATAAAATCGGCAAAAAACTTGAAAAGACAATTCTCCAAATAAGAAATGCAAATGTTGAAGAAACACATGAAAAAATATTCAACATCACTAGTGATTAGGAAAATGCAAATCAAAACTACAATGAGACAACATTTCACAATTGTTAGATTGGTCATTATTAGAAAGTTGAAAACTGTAAATGTTGGAGAGGATGTGGAGGGATAGGAATGCTTATTCACTGTTGGTGGACCCTGTTGAATACTGTTTGGCAGTTTCTAAGGAAGTTGAATATAGACTTGTGATGGGACCTCACAATACCATTTCTACATATATACCCAGAAGATCTGAGAGCAGAGACACGAAGAGACATCTACACAGCAATTTTCATAAAAGTTGGAAATAACCAGGTTGTTGTTTCTGATAAATGAATAAACAAATTGTGGTATATATAGACAATGGAATGTTATGCAGCAGTGAGAAAAAATGAAGTCTTGAAGTATATGAAAATATGGATGAATCTGGAGGATATTTTTTTGTTGAATGAAGAAGACCCAAAGGGAAAAATACAGTATGATTGTGTTATTATGAATTTAAAATATTATATAAACTCATGGAATTAATAATTAGAATACAGGTCACCAGAATTTAAAAGCATGGTAGAGAATGGAAAACTGATGTTTAATCTGTGTAAAATTGGTTAAAATACTGTCTTAAGTTTTTGGAAATAAATGAAATTAGTGAGGGCTAGCTAATGGGTATGAAAAGGAAAGCCTAAGGACATTTATATTACTAGAAAGAAAGCTAAAAAATGTAACATGAGACTGTATAACATAGTGAAACCTAATGTAAAATACAAATATGAGTGATATTGCATATATAGGACTGCTTTTATGAAATATAAATTCCAATATACTGGAGAGAAGGAAACAGAATAGCAGCAATTTATGGTAGGGGAAGCATAGAGAGATTGAGAGTTCATGAGTTTTGTTGCTTTCTTTCATTGGTTTGTTTCTGTTTTTTGGTATTATTATTATTACTGGAATAATGAAAATCTCTAAAACTGGGGGATGAATGCATAACTTTGTGATTGTATGGAATAGCATTGATTGTATACTTTGGGTGGATTTATGCTTTACTAATATGTATCAATAAAATTGATTTGTTAAATAAACATTTAAACCTTCCAAAAAAGTAAATAGTAAATGTGCTACAAAAAGTACTGTGAATTAATAAAAAAACTGTCTTAAAAAATAATATTATCAATAAAATTTACAAAAAAGCATTTCAAAAAAATTCTGTAGCATATTGTTGCTCACTTGCCACAAGCCTTGTTCTGGCTTGTGACTTATCTTTTTGTTTTAATTACTTTCAGAATTTTATCAACTGATGGCATCTGAATTTCTTTCCCACATAAAGACTCCAGTCATATGGATTAAGACCCACCCTGATTCAATTTAGCTTAATTTTAATAGGATATTCAAAGATCCTATTCACAAATGAGTTCACACCCAAACTAATAAGGTCCTATTTACCCTTTCAAGGTCCTATTTACAAAAGCATTCACACATGCAGGAATGCAAATTATGACTTCAGCATTGCTATATGAGGCCCATAATCCAATCCCCAGAATCACAACCAGCCTGGAATTAAAGAGAGTGAGATGGGACAAAATGAAAGAAATGAGGTCAAGGGAGAACCATGGAAGCAGAGGTCAGGGAAGAAGAGATTTCCCCAAGTCAAGAGAGAAGACCTTCCATACAGCACGTGGATAGGTCAGGGCTTGTGCCCAGGGTGTGGAAAGGCAGGTTTTCTGCCCAATTTCTTGGAGACAGGGGGGCATACGCCCCAGTGTTTGAAATAAGCAGGTCACTGCTCCAGTTCAGGGAAATGTGGGGCTGCTGCTTCAGTAAGCCCAAAGAACAAAACAAAAAACACAGATATACTTCATACCTTGGAAAACAATGGAGTTAGCCCTACTGGGTTTTGTACTTGTTTGGGCCTCAGGACATCAGTTTCCTTCCAATTTCTTCCTTCAGAAATGGATATGTCAATTGAATTTCCATTTCTACCATTGCATTTTAGAAGTAGCTAACTTCCAAGAAACATAAGATACAGTCCATGCAGAGGAACAAAGGTAAGCATTGCCAGCAGAATTCTAACTGGAATTGATATAAAGCAGTGGATCTTATCCTGTTTTGATCCATGGACCCCTTTGATATTCAGGTGAAAACCATGTACCCCTTACCAAGTCCACACTATACTGTGTATTATTTAATAAATATATCACACCCACACTAACACATTCCCACAAGAATAATGTGGTGGTGTTTCTTTTTTTAATTTAAATTCAAGCTCAAGGTCTCCTTGTTAAGAACCCCTGGTATAAAGACAGTGACCACCAGAAGTTCTGAGCAGAGGGAGAGAGGATAAGTGTAATATAAAGGAATTGTCCTGCATGACATTGCAATGATGGATACAGGCCATTATACATTTTGTCATAACCTATAAAATTGTGTGGGGCAGAGTGTAAGCTGTAATGTAAAATATAGTCCACAGTTAGGAGCAATGCTTCAGTATGTGTTCATCAATTCTAACAAATGAACCAGACTAATGAAAGATGATGTTAATGTGGGAAAATGTGGGAGGGGAGAGGGAAGGGTATATGGGAATCTCGTATATTTTTACATAATTTTATGTATTTAAATCTTCTATAAAAATTAAAATATGTATATAGAATTACATTTGAGGGAGCAGATGTGGCTCAAGCAATTGGGTGCCTGCCTCCCATGTGGGAGGTCCTGGGATCAGTTCCCATACCTCCTAAAGAAGACAGACATAATGAGCAGAGTGAGCAGACACAGTGAGCAGGCAATGAGCAGACAAGTGAGCCATCTCACGGTTGGGGGTAAGCAAGCATACAAACAAACCAACTCAGGCGACCTGATATGGCTCAGTGGTTGAACACTGGCTACCTACATATGAAATCCTGGATTTAACCCCCAGCTCCTGTACCTCAAAAAAAATTAAATTTGATGCAAATAACTTACAAAAATGAAATCACACAAAAGTGAGAATAATTCAGCACAACAGGATCCATACTATATAAATGCTAAATGAAATCTTTGAGGAAAAAATATAATGACATGTTTTGAAAATATGGACTTATACAAAGGAATGAAGAGCACCAGAAATGGTAACAATATTAAAAAATATAAGAGAGTTTTTGTTTTTATTGTATATCTAAAGTGATATATTATCATATGAAGTCATACTCAGAGCTAAAAATGTATTATATAAGCTCTAAATCAAAAATCAACTTTAGAAAATAATATATATACAGCCAAAAGCCAGTAAGAGATAATCCAAATGAAGCTTGAAAAAGAGGAAACAGAAAACAAAGAACAAATGAAATAAAAAGAAAAAAAAAAACCACAGTACAATATATTTATCACATAAAAACATCAATAATTACAATTAAATTAAATAATAAAACCCCACAATTAAAAGGCAGAGAATCTGTGATAGGATTACAAAGTAAGCCCCTATTCTATGCTGCCTTTAGGAAATTCACTTTCATATACAGACACAAATTGGTTAAAAATAAAAGGATAAGTGAAGATATTTATGTTAACACAAATGTTTAAGAGGTGTATTGGTTATTTTAATAATTGAAAATGTAGACATTGGAGTAAATACCAGACATAAAGAATGTTATTACATATTGATAAAAGAGTCAATTAATGAAGATGACATAAAAGTACATAACATTGACAGAGGAAAAAAGCAGAAGAGCTTCAAAATACATAAAGCAAACAATAGAATGGCTAGAAGAAATAGACATATAAAGAATTAGACTCAGAGATTTTAATATACCTTTATTCTTCTGATACCTGAGGTCAAACAGCATATTCTGTAGAGTTTCAGAATTTTGAACTTTGTGCAGACTTCCATCTTGCCAAAAATATAGTATAATTTAGTAAATTATCAATGTTTACTTGGAAAGAAAATATATTTTGGACATTTAGGATACAGTGTCATATGAATGTCAATTTGGACAAGTTAGGAAATTACATACTCAACTCTTATATTAATCCTTAATTTTTATCAAGGATTGTAGTGAGCCATATCTTAAACTGTTTAAATATGATGGTATTTTACAATTTCCTCATTATATTTTAATAATTGTATATATTGCCATGCTATATAATTATGTGTGTATAATGTTATGCCATTTCATTTGAATAATTATTCCAAACTGTTATCTAAATTCTAAAGGAAATGATCACAAATTTTTTTGAAGCATTGGTGTCCAAATTAAATTTTATATTTTATGATTGTTTACACATTGCCAGCTACTATATATATATATATATTTGGTATATGCTCATGTCCTTTTTTCATTAGAGCAGTTGTAGGTTAACAGAAAAAAAAATGCAGAAAATACAGTATTCTCATATACCCCCCTTTTAAGTACACCTGCAATACTGTGGTACCTATGTTACAACAGCTGAAAATATATTATTATAATTATACTAAAAACGATAGCCCATAGTTTACATTAGGATGCTGTGTCATATATCACTACATAGCTTTTGTTGTTGTTTTTAATTTTTAATCTAGTAATTTTTATATCACCTAAAATTTTCCATTTTAACCACAATATATTTCTACAATTACTGGTATGTAGATAATGTGTGAATGTTCATACATATATGATTGAAGATATTCTGCATGACTTTAATTCAAATGGTATATTGTAAAAAAAGTGTGTAGATGATATCATAATCTGTAAATATTATAAATCATTAACTAACAATGTATCAGTGCCATGTGATAAAATCAGTCAGAAGTAGTAGATGATCTGGTGCTGATTTTAAAGAGTGACAATCATGACCCCAATTTAAAAAATGGAACAGTAATATCTCAGTGATTTTAGGTAAAAAATAAATATGTTTTAGAAATTTACTTATCAATAATGATAAAATATTTATCAGCCATTACAGAGTTATGTTCATAATTCAAGAGTTTCTCTAGAGGTTATAGATGCTACTATATGAGACACATATAAAAACACATAATATAAATATATAATTTCATTGTTTCATCATCTTAACATATCATAAGGTGGAAATAGGAAATATTTACCTCACTTTGGTATTTTTTATGGAATACTTAATACCTGCTAACAGAGTTTTAATCCTAGACTTTGTAAACATATTACAGTTTTAAATTTTGTAAATATATTTCTTTACATTGAGCAAAATTAAGTCATTTAAAATTTGATCTTCCACATGATGAAATACAGGCAATTATCTTTGACTTCATTTACCAACCACATGTTCCTCAGATAAATTTTATTCAGACTAAAATCTTTAATATAATTTTATTTTAACTAAATGATGAATGAAGGATACTGAGACTTTTATAAGTGTGCAAAAAGATCAAAGAAAGTGAATGCAAAATTTGTATTTTCTGGGACTCTCTAAGTTTAAAGATGGATAAATAGAAAAAGAATTACTTGGAAAAAGACACAAATTTTTACAGTGGTGTGTCAGTACCAGAGAATTTTTTTAAGGCAGAAATCTCAAAGTAAAGTACAATATTGTTGTTATTGTGCTGACACATAATGCAATGACTGACACTGAAAATTCATGCCATGTCTCTTAAAGTCTTAAATAGGCAAGAAGTTTAATTTTGAGGCATTTTCAACTCATCTCATTAAAATAAGAGTTTCTTGAAATCATTATCCTATTGGTTTCCTGAATAAAGCTTTCTCCTAATAACTTTCTTTACAGCCTCCTTTATCTACTTGTTTCTAAGACTATAGATTATAAGGTTCAATAAAGGATGGACTATAGAATAGAACACAGCACTGATCATGTCCTGAATTTTGGGTGAGCTGGAGATTGGCTTGACATACACAGCAGCACCTGAGCTGAGATACATGGTCACCATGAGGAAGTGAGGAACACAGGTGGAAAAGGTCTTTCTTTGTTCTTCTCTTGTGGGAAACTTGAGCACAGTAGAAAATATGAGACAATAAGACATGGTGATGCAGGCAAAGCAACCACCACCCATAAGCATACACAGACAAAATTAAAATTTCATTGCTTGAGATCTCAGAGCATGAGAGCTTCAACAGTGAGGGGACCTCACAGAAAAACTGATGGACCACATTGGACTTACAGAAGGGCAGCCCAAATGTGTTCCAGTGTGGATTCCAGAGTAGGCCAGACCACTGAGTATTGAGGCCAGAGTCATCTGGACACAGACCTGTGGGTTCATGATGAAATGGTAGTGGAGAGGCTGGCAGATGGTCATATAGTGGTGAGAAACAGCAGTTCTGTATAAACAAACAAAAGCTTGAGGAAGATCTGAGCTGCACATCCAACCATGGAGATTGCTCTGTTTTCAAACAGGAAGATGACACATGCTTTGGGTACAGTGACAGAAATGTAGCACATGTCTAATACAGCAGATTCCTGGAGGTATGAAGACTCTGGTTGAGGTTGGCTACTGTGACAATAAGAAAGTTCCCCATCAGGGTTGCCAAGAACATCAGTAGGAACAGCATGGCGTGTAAGGCTCTGTACTCCCACACATCAGAAAACCTTGTAAGCAGGAATTCAGTGACTGTGGAAGAACTGAGCATTTTTAGGTAAATTTGCTATGAATGTGGATAACTGAAGGTAAATAATCCTTAAGAAACATGGAAAATGTACAGGAAGAAAATTATTAGCATATGTACATTTATCGACATGTTTATCTGATTTCCTTCTCTGTACTATTTGGTAGTAGAACATAACATAATACTGCCTTGTCATTCTTTAGTCTCCCTGCCTCATAATTTATTTTCTGGAGTGTTTTATTGCTAAAATGTAAACTTCAACAGCTTTTGCCAATGTTTGCATACATTTTTATGATTTAGTAAATATAAAATAAGTATATTGGAGTTCAACGATTGCCTATATGATTTACTGAATTTATTTATAGTTTATTGAATATAGCTAATTTCTATATATAAGATTCTTCAGAAATATTCTCAAAATGTTAGAACTTATCATTAGCTCATGACCAAACAGAATATGAACAATGATAGAAGGCTACAATTTTATAACCAATAAATTTTATGTTTCTACCTTGAATTTCCACATGGCAGAGTAGCAGAGTTTAAACATTATGGCCTTCAGGGAAAGATATGTTTTGCATCCCAGCTCTGTCATTTCCTGCTTTGTAGCACTGGGGAGACTCTCAAACTCTTTTAACCTAAATTTGCTTATTTATAAAGTATCTATTAATACCTACCTCATAAATTTAACATTTGTAAAAGTTTTCAAAAGGGAGGCATTAAGAATTGTAGCTATGTTGAAAAATGTATAAATAAGAATTACAACTCACTGATAACATGATTAAACAAATGTCTCTACAGCATTTACATTTATTTCATCTTTTGACATAAATGTCATCTTATGTCTACAGAATGCTGTTGTTTTTGCCATACAAATGAAAAAGGAAAAGGAAAACCCAATGTGTTACATTTACTATTTATTTTTGTTCCACATAATATATGACAATATAGAATCAATATTAAATGTATTGAACAATTTTTGAAAAACGGAGACCATTTCCTTACCTGTAGGCTGGCAAGTCCCAGGGGGTTTCCCTGCTCAACAAAGATTTCCTGGGGTGGACAGAATATTAATGGGTAAGCTTCTCCCCCAAAGTGTAAAAGCAAATTATGCATTGCATTGTCTGCAAAGACTTGAAAGATGTATTTTTCAACATGAAGCATTGGAAGACATATTTTCTGCATTAATATAGTCTTCATTAATGCATTCATTCACATAACCATTTAATTTTTTTTTATTTATAATTAACCCAATCTTTGAAAAATATTTTTGGGTGAGTTATATGCAAACACTGGTCCAGAAGCTGGAGGGTGAATAATGAAGACATGCTTACATGCTCTTTCATGATATATTATGACAAAGTCCAAGAATTACACCTGAACTGTAAGGGATAATGTTCACATTATATTTTATATCAGGGATTCACTGATTAACTTTGAATAAGTGGAACAATCTTTCATAGATGTTTGCAAAGATAAAATAATAGGGAAGCATTCATGACATTATTAAATAGCAAAACTATACATAAAACAGTATTTCCAGTTAGTAGACAGACACAACCCCCATTGCTAAGTTTATTTAATTATATGTTGAAATTATTCTGCATACTGAATCTCTGGGTAGAATGTGGTCACACCTTGTCCCTTCTGCATTACTGGCATAGGCCCCATCCATTTTTGTTATATGGTTACTCTTTGCTTCCATGGCAATTCTAAAGTTTCTGGAATGAAGTATTCTTTTGCCATAAATTTAAAGGAAGACATTGGTCTCATTATGTGAATACCTTCCCTATCTATATTTTCTATTCTAGTCCTAATAGTGTCAATAAATAAGTGAAGAGTGCAGGAAAGAAGAGTGGGAGATTCATGGAATAAGGTAAAGGAGAAGGAAAAAATAAAATAAATAAAATTACAAAAATACTCACAAGATAATTCATCCTCTTTTCCTGGATATGAAAATTAGGATTTCTGGAATGGGTCCAAATCTATTTCAGGTGCAGGCAAGCACAAGTGGACAGGTTTACCTGAAATACTGATATCCTAAGAATAATAATTCTGTTTTATAACAACTGCCTCTGTATTCAGTTCCATATGGCTTTAGGGAAATTTCCTGGGAGCAGAGCCCTTGGCATCAGTATTGACATTGCCCAGAGGTAATTAGTGGTTGATAAGTGGCTCTAGATAATGAGAGAATAGGACATAAATAGCAATAACTGCATGAACACAACTTTTGTATATCAAGAAATATTATTATATTTGAATTTATAAAATGAGATGGTGAATATTAATGAGGCAATTTGAACAGATATGAAATTGCAATTCTTCTAATATTATGATGATTCCTATAGTGTTTTATATCCTGACTGAATTGTATTTACAATGCCAACTATAATTTTCAATGTTTAAAAAATTCTCTTTTGCATTGTCTTTTTATTCAATATGTTTTTAAGAAATAATAGTAGACACATAAAAATTTGGAATTGTTAGGTGTTACTGTTGAAATGAGCTCTTTTTCATGATGAGAAATCACTCTTAACATTTTATTATACTTTTTGTCTTAAGGTCTTCAGTTGAAAAGGATATCTCCACTCAACCACCAGATGTCTGTTGGTTTGTGTTTTCATTATTTATATTTTTCCGTCTCTTTTACATTTTATTTCCATCATGAATGCTCCTTTCATTTCAAATATAATTTCTTATCAACAATATAGGTTTAGATTGTGTATTTTTTTACTTTTCTGATAATCCTTGTCTTTAAGTTGAATTGTTTAGGTTATTTATTTTAAATATAATTTCTGATTCATGCTGGGTTACTGTTAGCTTTCATGTTTTTTTTGTATGTGTGTGTTTGTTTGTTTGTTTGTTTGATTTTTAGTTTCCTAGTTGCTAAAACAAATATCATACAGGGATTTATTAGCTTAGCAACAGGAATTTATTAATTCATGGTTTCAGAGGCTAGAAGGTTTGCTTCCTCCCATTTTCAGTGTCTTCTGGCTAGCCAGCAATCTTTCAGGATTCCCATCACAGTGCAATATACATGGAAATGTTTTCACACTTCTCTGCCAGATAATGTTGACTTCCATGTTCTCACTGCTCCCCATGTCTTTGCTTTCTGTGGCCTTCTCTATAAGACCTCCAGTAATAGGATGAAGACCCATACTGATTCAGTTGGACACAATTTAACTGAAATAGCCTTAAAAAATGTCCTTATTTACAAGAGGTTCAAACACAAAGGAATAGATTAAGATTAAGAACATGAATTTCTGAGGCACATAATTCCACACTACCTCAATGTTGTTTGTTTGACATTTGCCCCATCTGCTTTTTGCCCAATTTTTTACTAAAGAATTAATAAAACATATCTTTCTTCATTATTTTTCTTCTCTAATAACCATTTAGTCATAAACCATATCTCTCATTTCAATTATTATTTAAAATTTAAGTGTTCATTTTCCAATCATTACTGTCTGCCTAAACTTAGTATTTTCACAACATCCAGAATGATATATTCAACCTTCCCAGTGAATGTCATTCCTTGATACATTCAGTGAATTCATCTGGTATGGTTTTTCTTTAAACTCCAGAACTTCTGTTAATATTTTTCATACCATAGGGCTGATGGCAAGGCATTTTTCTCTGATTTTGTTCATTAGAATATATATTTGTTTGTTCATAAGTCTCAATTTCCTCATAAGGTATCCATTATTTTGACTTTTGTCATTGATTTCTATGACTATTTTTGAACTATATTAAAATAAAAATAAAGATTATGTTTTCTTTTGTATCTGACTGCATTTGCTCACCATATGTCTCTCCTATTATTCCATTTGTTGTATCACTGTTGTTACATGTCATTACTGGAGTTATTTACCTATATGATATTTCATTTATTATTTAATTATTCTCCTTATAATGGACATTTTGGCTGTCTCTATTAGAAAAAGAAATCTATAAAAATGTCTGTATTTGTCTTTTTTGTTTGACATGTATATACATTTCTCTTGTGTGTATAGAAGATAAACTTCAGGACCATAAATGAGATGTATGTTTTGCCAGAGGAGGAACTAAACAGTTGCTTTCAAAGATGTGGCACCATTTCACACTCCAGCTCTATGTATAAGAATCCCACACCTGCCATACATGTCAAAACATGTTCTCAGATTCCTTAGAACTGTATCAAATCCAAGTGTGTACTAGTGTCATCCATTGATTTTAATCTTCTTGTCTAAAGTAATTATTCATGTTGAGTACCTTTTCATAAGCTTATCATTAGTTATTTTCTTTGTGAAATGCTTCTTCAATTCTTTTGTTCATTTTATTATCAGAGTTGTCATAGAATTTGATCATATACCAGATAAGAATCAGTTGTCAGACACATCACTATTTTAATGGCTTCTAATCCAATCTATGAGCTCATTTTGTCTCCATTAATATGTCAATGAAAACAAATTCACAACTTTAATTAAGTACAATTTCATTTGTTTTTACTGTAGGGTTACTGTCTTTGTAATCATGATTTGTAAAGGATTGCCTATTGCAAGGTAGGAAAACTCTATCTTATATAGGATTTCTAGAAGCCTTATTTGCTATTTATTTGATTATTTATTATATTACATTTATTAATAAGCAAAATATTTTCCAATCTGCCACCTCATATTAATGTGTAAGAATAGAGAAGTATGCAAATTGTATTAAATATATGTATCAATTTTACCCAGTAAATTTTATTGAAAATGCCAGTCTTTACCCCTTAAGTTGACTTGCCTTATTGCAAATAAGGGCAATGAATAAATGTGGGTCTATGTATGCATTCTCTATTCTCCCCCATTGGTCAATTTATCAATCTTTTCATCAATACCACATGGCTTAATTACTGTTGCTTTATAGAAATTACAAATTGTGTCAATGTAAAATATCCAAATTTATTATTATTAAAAATTGTCATTGTTTTTTTTTTGATAACTGGTTTTCCTACATAAATTTTAGGAATAGCTAGTTTTTAGAAATTATAAATACATAGGAAACTATTGGCATTTTTATTAATATATCATTGGATTGATTATATTGTTTGGCAAGAATTAATATCTTTAAAATCCAGAATTTTCTTATATATGGCTTAGATATATCTCTCCTTGCTTAGGTCTTCTTTAATTTTTCACCATGATATGTTCTAGTTCTCATGAATAAAATGTGTCCAGTTATCATTAGATTCATTCTTACATATTTGACAGGGTTTGATGATAGTTTTAGTAATATTTTTATGTTTACCAAATGTTGAAGGTATTATACAAAAACATAACTAATTTCATAGATTTATGTCACTGAAACTAGTAAATTTAAAGAATTCCAAGGGCCTGTCCTGTTCCAGAAAAATGAAGTAAAATAAAAAAGAAATCTGTCAGAATCAACTTTGTTGGAACAAAAATATAGTCAATGGTTTGCAGCAAAGAAACTAAGATTAAACAAAAGAAGGCAATTTAAACAATAGGCAGGAGAACTCTATTTAAAATTTAGCTTAGATGACCACACCACCCTACCAAGAAAAACTTGGTCTTGAGGATGGCAGATCACATTCCTTGGGTTTTTACCTTTGTGGGAAGGAAAAGAGCAGACCTTGAATGAATGGATTATGTTCATCTGTGTTGGCCTGTCTGTGGTATTGCTAAAGAATTGATGCAGAGTGCTTGCTTTTCTGCCAACTGAGATTGCTCTCAGTGCAAAAAGTGACTTGCATATGACACTTCTTAAGATGATTGAAAGGCTAGTTAAGAAATTTTTGCAAACTGAGGGGAAAAATAAAATTGTGGCAAATAGTCTTGAAAGATATCTCAGAAGAAATCTGTGGAGATAGTTATTTTGGAGAATAAGGGCTTTGTAAGACATCAGATGCATGACAGAGGATCTAAAAATGATTTTTTTAATGTTTTTCATTTTTGTAATACCCCAATCTTTTTTACTTTATTTTAGTTTCAGTTTCTTTAAATTAGTATATATTTTATTTCTTATGTTAAAACCTATGATTATTATTTCATTTTCCTATTAAACAAATTTGGCAATATTCTTGGCTTCACTTTTGATCAGGTTTTGGATAACAAAAGGGTTACAACTCTGACAGGGTAGGATCAATGGGGTGGAGTGCCAGTGATGGGGCATACATGGGAGGAAGTTCATCTGGGCATACATATAAGGTATAAAAATATGTTGAAATGTTCATGGATCATTGCCACAGTGGGTGGAGATTCACACAACAATGGAAAGATTGAATTCCCATCCTTGGGCACTCTGCCACATCCTCTAATGAAAGAGCAACAATCCCCCAAGTGCAGGGGCAATGACTAGTGAAGAAGTATGGTCCATTGATGGGTCCTTGATTTTGATGACTATGCTTGTGAGCCTTTTGTTCTTGAATTTGCAACTTAGCTTAATGTTGGAGAGTGCCTAAGAGTTGCCTCCTGAGAGCTTCTTTTTTGCTCAAATGTGACCTCTCTCTTAACCAAACTCAGCATATAAATGCATTACCTTACCCCCAGCATGGGACATGACTTCCAGGGATGAATTTCCCTGGCACTGAGGGATTACTACCAAGCATGGGCTGGTGATACAACTAGAAAAAAACCTTGAATAATAGGAGGAAAAGGTAAAGACAAATGAGTGTATATGGCTAAGAGACTTCATAGTGAATCTGTAGGTCATCAGAGAGGTAATGTTTATGCATGTCTTAGCAGGATCTCATAGATGGCCAAGGTAATACTACTCCAGTTGTGGGGATCCTGAGGGCCCTGGAGACACCCAGGACCTATGGTCATGGCAGATAGCTCTGGAGTTTGGTGCCTTGCCCTTGTGCCCTACTTTGGAGTTTCTGCTCCTGTGTGTGACAGAGTTGGACTCAGATGTGTCTTCTCTACACATGCCTCTTCTGTTCCTTTTATTTGAACCTATATTTGGTGCTGGAGTTTGTAAGTGTATATCCAAGAGACTTTAATCTCTGGACTTTCCATGTGCCAGCTGGGGCCTGAAATTCAATGGAGTTGCAACACCTACTCTTCAGTTCATTGGACTCACCCAGGACAACTGACAAAGAGATGATGATAGACAACGACCATCCCAAGGAACTGAGAGAGCCTACAACTGCAAACAAGAGAGTCTGCCCCATGGGATCAAAACATCTTCTCAATTAGAGGTGGAGTGGGCAATATCATCCTAGAGTCCTCCGGATTGGGGAGTGAAGAATGAACTAGAGTGGACTTACTGGTATTCTATTATGGACTTTTTGTGATTCTAACAATGTAAGAAACTATCATTCATGTGAAGGCAGTGGCCACTGAAGGTACTGAGGGCAGGGAGAGGGAATTACAGGTGAAATTTTTCATTTTGCAGGCATGGTAATTTTCCTGACTAGCATTGTAATGACAGATATGGGTCATTGCATGTATTCCCATAACCTGCAGAATTGTGCATGAGAGAGTGTAAACTACAATGTCAACTATAATCCATGCTTAGTGGCAAAACTCTAAAATGTTTTGATCAATTGTAACAAATTGACACATGAATGAAGGATGCTGTTAATGTGAGAAAATATGGGAGGTGTGGGAAGTGGGGCATATGGGAAACCCCTATATTTTTGTGTAACATTTATGTAATCTAAATACATTTTTAAAAATAAATAAAAACAAAAATATATCTTTAAAAAAAAGACATTGGCATGTCCCAGGTAGGGCACATGATCTGAAAAGACATGAGAATACCCTATGCTTTCACTTCTGGCTAATGTACAGGCTCAAACTCACAAGAAGTAAGGACTAATGCAACGTTTAATGAACTTGGCTATAAATTGCAGAACTGCCCAAACCTAGAGCTAATTTGAAAATATCAAGAGGAATGTCTCTTTCTTCTTTTTCTTTTTCCCCGTGGCTCCAGGTATTTAAAGGAATTTTGTTATGATACAAGCTGGTCACAAGCTAAAGAAGCAGAGATATCAAAGTCCTCACACACACAAAAATATGCTGTACAGCAAAAACAGTGAATCCTGATATGAACTATGGGCTATAAGTAATGGTATAACTTTAATTATATTGTTTCATGAATTACATTAAAGGTACAACACTAATGCAAATTGTTAATAATAGAGAACATGTTGTGCATGATCTTTGCATTTTCTGCATTACTTTTCTGTAAATCTTCAAGTTCTTTTAAAAAAAGACTTAATGGACAATTGATATCACCAAGATATCCAGTAACATATACTATTGAACATCTCACCTTAGAAATAGTGAAGAAAAGGAAGAATAATTTTTCAAAAAACAATAGAATATGATCAAGCTTAGAGAACATCTCAAGTGCTTATTTAGTAAAAAAAAAAAAATGTAAAATTGATTAGAGAACCTCAGGAAGAATTCATCCTTCTCTGTCCCTCTACCATCCTCAAATCTGCATGGCAGTTAGTATGATTCAAGGCAGTGGTTTGGTGGCACAAGTACATTTAAATTCAGTTCCCTGAGCCCTGATTAAATCATGGTGTCAGCTTGGGGGCCTGCATATCCAATATGGGTCGCTATAGCCAAGTTGACTCATGCAGGCGGCTTTGTTTTCTGCACACACACCAGTTAGGATTTCTCAGGCCTGAATAATGATTCACTTATATGAACTATTGGGTGACTGTTATCCAACTTCAACTGCCTCTGTGGAAAAGTGACTCGGTGTAGATCTGTGTTCCTGTTCTTAGAAGTTACAGAGGGCCAATGAATTAAAGAGGCCTGAGCCAATGAGTAGACATAATGCTGAAAGCTGGAGTGAAAATACAATCTAGAGTGGATTGAGTGTATATGATCTGTCTGCAGTACCCAGGGAGAAAAAGTGAACTGTAATTAAAGCAAAAAAGGCAGCCCATAGGCCACATCAGAGAAATTGGTAAGATGAAATTCTTTCCTGGAAGGGAATTAGTCACACTTCCTGGGGAATTATGGAATTATGCCTAGGAAAGCTGTACAAACTGGGATAAGTTTTGGATAAGAACTTCAAGACAGACTCAATCTACAATAAAACTTTAGGTAAGAGTGAATATCTGCAATTGTAAAAAATGTACCACAGTAATGAAAGACGTTGTTAATGTGGGAAAGTGTGGGAGGGGGATGGGGTGGGGCATATGGGGAAACCTCCATATTTTTTATGTAACATTTATGTACTCTAAAGCTTCTTTAAAAATAAGAAAAATATTTAAAAAGAGTGAATACCTGACATTGAGAATTAACAAATCAAAAGAATCAAATAACTTGACTTCAAAAAATTCACAAGACATATAAATAAATAGGAAGAGATTGTCATTCGAAGGAACAAGATTAAATGATAGAGGGAGTTTAGACTTGGAACAACAAATCACTGTTACTAAATCTTCTCTCCTATATAAATTCAATGAACTGAAAGAAGGCATAAAGAACTAAAGGAAATCAAGAAGGCAATTTTCAATAGAAAGAGGAATGATAGAAATTTTAAAAGTAACCAAAATGAACATTACTGCATGAGAAACACAATAACAGATAGTAAAAATACACTAGCTTCAAGAGCAGGATTGAACAGATATCAGAGAGACTCAGCAGACAAGGAGAATGATGACTGAAACCATTCAGTCTGAAGAACAGAAAGAAAAAAGAACTGAAAAAGTGGACAGAAACCAAGGGGACTGTGGAACAACATACAAAGTACCAATGTATGCATTGTGGGAATCCCAGAAAGAGAAGAGAAATATAAAGTGGGCAAATGCATATTTGAAGAAATAATGGATAAAACTGCACAAAATTACCCAAAGACATGAATATTCACATCCAAGAAGCTCAATGAACTCCAAACATGAAAAATCCAATTTGATCTACTCCAAGATAGATTGAAATCAAAATTTTGAATTCCATTAATAAAAAGAAAATTGTAAAAGCAGTGAGAAAGAAGTGGCTCATCACATACAAAGTGTACTCAATAAGATTAAATGATGTTTTCTCATCACAAATCCTGGAGGTGAGAAGGCAGAGGAATGATATATTTAATGTACTACTAGAGAAGAATTGCTGGTCAAGAAACATATATCTGGAAAAACAGTCTTTCAAAAACAATGGAGAGTTTAAGATGTTCACAGATAAAAAAAGCTGAGGAAGCTCATCACCACTAGACTTTCCTAAAATAAATGATAAATGTAGTTCTTTAGGATGAAAAGAAAGTATAGTACATAATAGCTTTGAGGTGTAGGAAGAAATAAATATCTTTGGTAATGGTAACTACAGGAGTAAATTCAAATTGCAGTATTAGTTTATTCAGAGTATATAACTCTAATTACTTAAGAAATAAACATATGTCTATTGTATTGCACATGCAAAATGTAGAGATAATGTATGAGAAGAACAACCTAAAAATGGGAACAGAGATATATAAAAACAGAATTTTTTATGTTATTGAGGGTAAGTTGATATCTTTTCAAATAGTTTATTATAGGTTTAGGATGTTAACTATAAATCTGATGGGAACCACAAGTAAAGTATCTAAAATAAAAAGAAACAGTAAATGAAATGAGAAGTGTATCAATATGCTTCACTACAAATGATTAACTATATACAAAAGAAGGTACAATGGAGAAATGAGGGACAAAAAAGGAATAACACATACAACAAACAATGGGCAAACGACAAAGTAAGTTTGCCTTATCATAATTACTTTGATGTAAATGAATTTAACTCCCCAATCAAAAGACAAGTTTGACAAAATAGATACATAAGCATTATCCAACTAAATTTTGTTTACAAGAAACTCACCTTAGATGCAAATACACAAACGGGTCAAAAGTGAAAGGATGGAAAAATCTATTCCATGTAAATGCAACAAATAGAGATCTTGGGTGGATACATTAATATCAGACAAAATAAATTTTAAGACAAAACCTATTATAAAGCAAAGAAGGACAGTATATATATATTTTAATTTGACTTTACTTTGTACATTTAATAATTGAAAATATAAACATAATTAAATAGAAAAAGAAAACAGTTGAATAAATACATACATTTCTCAATTAAATGTAATGGATACATATAATTTTTTTGAATCATATATATTTTATTTGTATAATAATATTTTATTTGTATAATAATAAATTTGTTTCATAGTAATGCAATCATACACTATTTGTCCTTTTGTATCTGGCTTGCATCACTCAACGTAATGTCCTCCATATTCATCCATGTTGTCATATGGTTTACAACCTCATTTATTCTTACAGCTACATAATATTCCATTGTGTGAATGCTCCACAGTGTATTTATCCACTCATCTGTTGGTGGACACCTGGGTTGTTTCCAAATTTTGGCAATTGTGAATAATGCCACTATGAACATTTGTGTGCAGATGTCTGTTTGTGTCACTGCTTTCAGTTCTTCTGGGTATATATCCAGTAGTGGTATTGCAGGGTCATGTGGCAAGTCTATATTTAGCTTCTTTAGGAACTGCCAAAGAGATCTCCACAGTGGTTGTACCATTCTGCATTCCCACCAACAGTGAATAAGTGTTCTTATCTCTCAATATCCTCCACAACACTTGTAGTTCTCTGTCTTTTTAAAAGTAGCCATTCTGATAGGTGTGAAATGATATTTCATTGTAGTTTTGATTTGCATTTCCCTAATCATTAGTGATGTTGAGCATTTCTTTATGTGTTTTCTTTTACCATTTGTATTTCTTCTTTGGAGAAGTGTCTATTCAAATATTTTGCCCATTTTTTAATTGTATCATTTGCCTTTTTATTGTTGAGTTGTAAGATCTCTTTATATATCCTGGATATTAAACCTTTATCAGATATATGATTTCTAAATATTTTCTCCCATTGAGTTGGCTGCCTTTTCACTGTTTTCACAAAGTCCTGTGAGGGCAAAAGTGTTTAATTTTGAGGAGGTCCCATTTACCTATTTATTCTTTTTTGTGCATGCTTTGGGTATAAGGTCCAAGAAACCACCATTTACTACAAGTTCTTGAAGCTGTTTCCCCACATTTTCTCCTAGGAATTTTATGATCCTGACTTTTATACTTATATCTTTGATCCATTTTGATTTGATTCTTGTATAGATTTGATTTTTTTTTTTTGGTTATAGATATCCAGTTCTCCCAGCACCATTTTTTGAAAAGACTATTTTGTCCCATTATCATGGATTTGGTAGGTTTGTCAAAAACTAGTTGTCCATAAAGGTTAGGGTTTCTTTCTGGATTCTCAGTTCTATTCCACTGATTGATGTGTCTATCTTTATGCCAGTACCATGCTGTTTTGACTACTGTGGCTTTGTAATATGTTTCAAGTTCAGGCAGTGAAATTCTTCCCATGTGGCTCTTCTTTTGTAGAATGCTTTTGGCTATTTGAGTACACTTTCCCTTCCAAATGAATTTTGTTAACTGCCTTTTCTAATTCTGTAAAGTAGGCTGTTGGAATTTTTATTAGTATTGCATTGAGTCTATAAATCAGTTTGGGTAAGATTGACATCATTACAATATTTATTCTTCTAATCCATGGACATGGAATGTCTTTCCATTTGTTTGTATTTTTAAATGTGTTTTAGCATTGTTTTGTAGTTTTCTGCATATAGGTCCTGTGCTTCCTTTGTTAAATTAATTCCTAGGTAGATGAGCCTTTTTGTTGCTTTTGAAAATGGAATTTATTCCCTGATTTCTTCTTCACATTGTTCAATATTAGTGTACAAAACATTACTGATTTTTGTGTGTTGATCTTGTATTCTGCCACTTTGTTAAACTCATTTATTAGCTCAAGTAGCTTTGTCATGGATACTTCAGAATTTTCTAAATACTGGATCATGTCATCTGCAAACAGTAAGAGTTTTACTTCCTCTTTTCTTATTTGGATGCCTTTAAATTTTTTTTCTTCTCTAATTACCCAATCTAGTACTTCTAGTTCAATATTGAATAGCAATGGTGACAGTGGGCATCCTTGACTTGTTCCCAATCTTAGAGGGACAGCTTTCAGCCCTTCCCCATTGAGTATGAGGTTGGCTGTGAGTTTTCATATAAGCCTTTAATTATATTGAGGAATTTTCCTTCTCATCATATCTTTTTAAGTGTTTTTATCAATAAAGGGTGCTGGATTTTGTCAAATGTCTTTTTTGCATTGATTGAGATGATCATGTAGTTTATTTCCTTCAATTTGTTAATGTGGTGTGTTACATTCATTGATTTTCTTATGTTGAAACAGCTTTGCATACCAGGAATAAATGCCACTTGGTCTTGCTGTATAAGTCTTTTGATATGTTATTGTATTCCATTTGCGAGTATTTTGCTGAGAATTTTTGCATCTATGTTCATTAGAGACATTGGTCTGTAATTTTCTTTTCTTGTAGTAACTTTATCTGGCTTTGGTATTAGATTGATGTTGTCTTCATAAATGTGCTTGGTAATTTTTCATCCTCTTCACTTTTTTTGGAAGAGTTTAAATAGGATTTGTGTTAATTCTTTTCAAAAGGCTTGTTAGAATTCACCTGTGAAGCAATCTGGTCCTGGATATTCTTTGCTGGGAGATTTTTTATTATGGATTCAATCTCTTTAAATGTCATTGGTTTGTTAAGTTCCTATATTTCTTGTAGAGTCACTGTAGGTTTTTTGTGTATTTCTAGGAATTTGTCCATTTCATATAGTTTGCCTAGTTTGTTGGCATACAGTTTCTCATAATATTCTCTTATGATCCATTTTATCTCTGTGGGGTCAGTTGTAACTTCTCCCTTTCATTTCTCATTCTATTAATTTGCATCTTCTCTCTTTTTTCTTTGTTAGTCTAGCTAAGGGGTTGTCAATTTTATTGATCTTCTCAAAGAACCAGTTTTTGGTTTTGTTGATTTTATCTATTGTTTTTTTGTTCTCAATTTCATTTATATCTGCTCTAATCTTTATTATTTCTTTCCTTCTTGTTGCTTTGGAATTAGCTTGCTGTTCTTTTTCTCATTTCTCTATTTTTTCAGTTAAATCATTGAGTTTAGTTCTTTCTTCTTTATTAATATACGCATTTAGGGCTATAAATTTTCCTCTCAAGACTGCCTTCACTGTATCCCATAAGTTTTGATAATTTGTGTTCTCATTTACCTTTTTCTCAATATATTTACTGATTTCACTTGCAATTTCATATTTGACCCCACTGATTATTTAAGAGTGCGTTGTTTAGCCTCCACACAATTGCAATTTTAATTTTTTCCTATTATTGATTCCTAGTTTCATTTCTGTAGCAGTTTGGCAGTTTGATATAGTTATGAATTCCAAAAATAGATATTGGATTATGCTTGTAAACTGGTCTGTTAATCTGGGCATGAATAAGTTATGATTAGGATATTGACTGGGCCATGTCAATAGACTGTTGAACCCCACCCCTTGGGGGTGGGGTATCAAAGATAAAAGACATGGCAAAGGACAGTGTTGGAGTAGTTTTGAGTTGGAGTTGTGATGTGGATTCTTGAGCTGGAACTCCAAGAAATTACATACAGAAGAGCTTGATCATGAGAAAAGAGAGAAGGCCCTGGGAAGAAAAGCAAGCCATTTGCCTGATAGTCTACAGCTGGACTTGTGGCATAAAGCAAGCCTGAGCCCAGAGAGAGAGGCAAGACCCAGGAAGAGAGGAACCCAAGAAACCTGAACCCTGATAAACATTGCAGCTGTCATACTACAAGTGGGAACAGACTTTGGTGAAGGAAGAAACTTATGATTTATAGTGTGGTAACTGTAAGTTTCTACCCCAAATAAATACCCTTTATAAAGACCAACAGATTCCTGGTGTTTTGCATAAGCTCCCCTTTGGCTGACTAATACAGAATTTGGTACTAAGGAGTGGGGAAGTGCTTTTACAATTACCAAAATGTTGGAACGGTTTTATAAATGTGTAAGGAGTATTTTTTGGAGGAATTGTGAGATGCTTGATCGAAAAGGTCTAGATTGCTTTGCAGAGACTGGTGGTAGCAATATGGAGCCTAAAGTTCTTTTTGATAAGGCCTTAGAAGGAAACAATTGTGAGATGGATGCTAAAGAAACTTTTTATGATGCCTTAGAAGTAAATGATGAAACTATTATTGGAAACTGGAGGAAAGATGATTCATGTTTTGAAGTTGCAGAGAACTTGGCAAGATTAATTCCTGGTGTTATATGGAAGACAGAATTTGAAATGGCAAACATGAGAATTTAGCTGAAGAATTTTCCAAGGTAAACTCAGAGAATGCAGCTTCGCTTCTCCTTGAAGCTTATAGCAGAATGCTAGATGAAACAAATATGCTAAGGACTGAAATCTTGGGCACAAGAAAAGCAGAAACTGATCCCAGAAATTCCAAGCCTCTGGAAATCAAGCTCCCAGACAATAGTGCCCCATTTGAAAACTTAACTAAACTTGGAACTTGTAATCAGGATTGAAGATGCAGTTATCTCAGAAAGACTTGTGGAAAGTCTTACTGTCTGATGGCTTGGACCCCTGCTTCCTGCATGCTAAACCAACAAAGTTTTTGAGAGAGCTGTATGAACAAAACCACTGTCAGCTTGGGGGGAAAAGGACATTGGCAGGAGAGATGGGAGGGGAAACAACTTTAAGAAGAAAACCATGGAAGCTGAAACCTGGAATTAAGGCATTGCCTTAGGCCAAGGGAGGAGCCCAACCAGTGTGTACAGAAAGGGTGTGTTTGCCTAAGCAGTTGAAAAGGGTGGATGTTCCCACCCAATATTCTGGGAGTTTTGCCTCCCCAGGGTGCAGAGAGGGTGAGTTTTCCCCAGCAGTTGAAGAGGGTGGATGTTCCCATTCAATGTTCAGGAAGTTTTGCTGCCTCAGGGTGCAGGGAGAGTGGAGCACATTCCGCAAGGATTAGGGCAGTTAAGGCCAGCACCTCATAGGTCTGAGAGGAGTGGACATATGCCCCATGGATTAGGGAAGGCCAGGTAGTCAACTCATTGCTCTGAGAGGTTTGAGCCTGTAAGCCAAATGTTAGAGGGAATGTTGTCTTCACCTCACTATACTAGGGGGCCTAAGACTCTAACCAAAAGATTGGATAAGGTTTGCAATCACCTTACCCAATAAGCTCTGAGAAGGTGTTTTGTATAATTTCAGTCTTTTTTATATTTATTGAGAGCTGCATTGTGCTCTAACATGTGGTCTATCCTGGAGAAAGATCCATGGGCACTTGAGAACAATGTATAACCTGTTGAGTTTGGGTGCAACATTCTGCATATGTCTGTTAGGTCTAACTCATTTATCATGTTGTTTGAATTCTCTGTTTCCTTTTTGATCTTCTGTCTAGTACTTCTCTCTAATGATGTGAATGGGGTGTTGAAGTTTCCAACAATTACTGTAGTGATGCCTACTTCTCCCTTCAGTTTTGCCAGAGTTTGCCTCATGTATTTTGGGGCACCCTGGCTAGATGCATAGGTATTTATGTCTCATATCTTTCTGATGGATTGTCCCTTTTATTAATATATAATGGCCATCTGTATCTCTTATAACTTTTTGCATTTAAAGTCTGTTTTGCCCAATATTAATATAACTATTCCTGCTCTTTTTGGTGACTATTTGCATGGAGTATCTTTTTCCAAACTTTCACTTTCAGGCACTTTGTATCCCTGGGTCTAAGGTGAGTTTCTTTTAAGCAGCATATGGATGGCTCCATTTTTATCCTTTCTGTCAGCCTGTATCTTTTGATTGGGGAGTTTAATCAATTCACACTCAATGATATTATTGAAAATGCATTATTTACTTCCACCATTTTATTCTTTGGTTTTCATATGAAGTATCATATTTTTTTCTGTATTTTTACCCTTTTGGTTTTCCTTTCTCTATTCTTTCTTCTATATTCTCCTCCATGCATCTCTCTTTCTCTTGTCCTTTTATTTCAGCTTTTAAGGCTTCCTTTAATATTTCCTGCAAAAGTGGATTCTTTTTTCAAACTCTCTTAGTTTCTGTTTGTTTGTGAATATTTTATATTTCTTTACATATTTGAAGAACAATTTTGCTTGGTAAAGAATTCTTGGCTGGCAGTTTTTCCCTTTCAGTGTTCTAATTGTATCATATCACTCTCTTCTCACTCCATGGTTTCTGAAAAGAAACCTGTGCTAAGTTTTACTGGGCATCCCCTGTATCATTTAATAGATATGGGATCACATAAAATTTTCATTTTTTAATATGGGCAACACTATTAGCCTTTTACCTCTCCTTTCTCTGACGATGGGGAAAGAAAAAACTAACTCTGAACCCTTAGTTATTGGTTTTCTTCTCACTTCCATGAAATGGTTGTACTAAATGATCATAAAGTGTCCTTGAAATTCATAATGAAAATTCTTCTTTAACTCTTGTTCCCTTAGCCACAAATGCATATCACACATATACACCCCCCACACACACACACACATTCATAAATCACATGTGGACATATGATTTCATATAGCACAAAATATCTTAATTACCTTTCTGTTTTCTGACACAGGACACACACATCATTAAGGAAAAAGTACACATTTTTTAACTGCTTTCAGATTTTCTTTTTTAAATTAGGGAAGTTGTAAGATAGCGAAAATGTCATGCATAAAATACAGAGTTCCTGTATACCACCTTATTATTATCATCTTGCATTAGTGTGGTGCATTTGCTGTAATTGCTGTAATAACACTTTTATAATTGTACTATTATCAGCAGTCCATGGTTCACCTTAGAGTACACTGTCTTGCTGTACCATCACATTGAATTTTCATTCTAGTACATATCTCCAACTCCATATTTCCCCATTTAACCCCATTCAAATACATATTTGCATACAATTATATTCACAATGTTGTGCTACCATTACCACCATCTATTACCAAAACCCTTCCATAATCCCAAATACGATTTGTACAATTTAAGCATGTCCTCTTCATTCCTCACCCCCACCCCAGACCTTGTAAAGTTTTTTTCTAATTTTTGACTCTATATATTTGCTTGTACTAATTATTTCATGTCAGTGAGATTGTATAATATTTACCCTTTTTGTCTGGCTTGCTTCAGTCAACATGATTTCTTCAAGGTTCATTCATGTTGTCACATTTATCAGAACTTCATTTCTTTTTGTGGCTGAATAATATTTCCATATATATTCCAAAATATACCACATTTGTTTTACTGTTCATTGGTTGTTGTGGGTTGCTTCCATCTTTTGGCAATTGTGAATAATGTCACTATGAACATTTGTATGCAAATATCTGTTCAAATTCTTCCTTTCAACACCTTTGTGTATATACCAAAAATTGGAATTTCAGGGTCATATTGTATTTACATATGTAACTTTCCCAAGGAATTGCCAAATTTTCTTTCATAACAACTTCACCATTTTACATTCCCACCAACAATGATTGTGTGTTCCTATTTCTACACACTGGTAATTTTCCTTTTTTTTTTTAAATTTTATTGCAACTATCTTAGTGAGTGTGAAATTGTATCTGATTTTTATTTTGATTTGCAATTACCTAAAGGCTTATTATGTTGTATTACTTTCCTGACTAAGAAAACAAACACAATGCAAAAGGTTAGCTTAAACAATGAGAATTTATTGGTTCTGGGTTTTGATCCTAGGAAAAGTAAAAAACCAGGTGTCATCAAGGCTGTGTTTCTCTAAGAAGGCTGGGGCTTTCTGGGGCTGTTTGCCAGGGATGCATGAGATTTTCTGTCATGTAGTAATGCCCATATAAGCCTCCTCTGGCTTCAGAGTTCAGTTGATTTCCACCTTTATTCTGCTAACTGTGAGGCTTTCTTTCTCTCAGAAAACCATGGACCCCTTCCAAATTCAACACTATACAGCATGTTATTTAATATATATATCACACCCACACCAAAATGTCTCTACAAGAATAATGGTTTTTGGAATTTCAATTCATGCTCATGGACCCCTTGTTAAGAATCCCTGCTATAACTGAAGTAACATCATCAAAATTTCCTGTTTGCAAAGTTTCTCACCCACAGGAATGGATTGAGTTAGAAACCTGTTGTTTTCTGGAGTACATACCTCCAAGCCACTACACATGTTGAGCATCTTTTCATGTGCTTTTTGGCCATTTGTTTATCTTCTTTGGAGAAATGTCTGTTCTTTTGGCAATATTTTATTTACATTGTGTGTCATTTTGTTGTTTAGTTGTAGGATTTCTTTTCAATTTCTGGATACCAAAACATTACCAGTTATGTGCTTTTCAAATATGTTCGTCCATTGTTAGGTTGTCATTTAATTTTCCTAACACAGTCCTTTGAGTCATAAAAGTTTTTATTTTGATGCAGTGCCATTTATATGTTTTTTATTTTGTGGTTGGGATTTGGTTATAAGATCTACCTAAAATGAGGTCCTGAGCATCCTTCTCTATGTTTTCTTCTAGGAGTGTTATGGTTCTTATTGCTATATTTAGGTATTTGCTTCATTTTGAGTTGGGTTTTTTATATGGTATGTGGTGAGGGTGCACCTTCATTCTTTTATAATATGTATATACAGTTTACTGAGCAACATTTTTTTAATAGACTGTTATTTTCCAATTTACTTGACTTGGCGGCCTTTTCAGAAACCAGTTGGCCATATTGATGGTTGATTTCTTACCTTTTGTAGCAGCTTGATATTTTTTATGAATTCCGAAAATAGATGTTGGATTATGTTTGTAAACTGGTCTGTTCTGCTGGGCATAGTAGATTGTGTTGGATTCAGAGGTTTCAATTTGTATTGATTAAGTTATGATTAAGACTTTGATTGGGCCATGTCAGTAGGAAGTTGAGTCCCCACCTCCTTAGTAGATGGGTCTCACAGAGAAAACTACATGGCAGAGGAGTTAGTCAGAGTTTTGATGTGGAGCCCTAGGAAGTAAACATACAGGAGAAGAACACAGAGAAGCAGATAGGTGAGCAAAGTGAGAAGGTCCCATTAGACATGGCAGAGGCCCTGGAAAGAGAGATGAGTGGTTGTTTGATAGTTTACAGCTGGCCTTCTGGAGAGAGCAGAGCAGCTGAGCCTGGAGAGAAATGAACCCCAGTATGAGAGACAAAACATATCCCAGCCTACAGCTGATATTCAAAGAAGCTAGGACCACCGATCCTTAAGAGGAAGAGGAAGGCTGGACCTTTGCGGACATTGGCAGCCATCTTGCTCCAACACATGGCAACAGAGTTTGGTGAGGGAAATAACTTATGCTTTATGGCCTGGTAACCATAAGCTTCTACTCCAAATAAATACCCTTTATAAAAGCCAACATATTTCTGGTATTTTGAATCAAAACCCTTTTGTCAGACTAATACACCACTTAGTATGATTTACTTTTTTTATACATTTGTCCTTCTGTCAGTGCTGTGCTGTTTTCTTAATATATTTTTTATGAGAGAAATTTGAACTTACAAAACAATCACACACATGTGTGGAATTCCCATCCAACATCCCTCCACCAACACACTGTATGGTTTGGTACAAATTATGAGATAATTTCATCATACTACTACTGCTAACTCTGGTCTATAGCTTACATTTGGTATGTATTTCCATACTCCATGTTATTAACATAGTACATCTTTGGCATTGATGCAAGAATATTACAGTATTGCTGTTAACTATAATCCCTACATTACATTAATTTTTTCCAGTGCTTCTCCACATTTTTACCACCTTGAATCAGTGATGTATATTTTTTCTAGTTCTTAGAAGGATATGTTTGTATTTGCACTATTAACCACAATTCTCACCCATCTCAGAGTTCACTAGGTTATTCAGTCCCTAGATTATTCTCTAGCTTTCTTTCAATTAAACATTTACATCCCTAGACTAACTTTTCTGTCACAATTTCATTTATGAAACAGCTGTGTTAGTTCTACTCACTATACTGTGTTGCCATCAACTCTATCCATTTCCACACATTTACAATAAAGTTAATTAAAACTTCTTCATTCATTAAGCATCAGTATGCTTTCCCAGGCCTCCTTTTTTCTCCTAGAGACCTATACTCTAGGTCTTAACTCCATGTGATTATTCTTCGTATTTATTTCATAATAGTGAGACCATGCAATACTTGTAATTTTGTGTCTGGCTTATTTCACTTAGCATAATGTCTTCAAGGTTCATCTATGTTATCATGTGTCCCAAATTCATTTCTTCTTACAGTAGCTTAGCATTCCATCATATGTACATATCATATTTTCTTTATCCATTCATTGGTTGATGGACACTTGGGTTTTTTCCATCTTTTACCAATGTGAATTATGCCACTGTGAACATCAGGGTGTAAATATTCATGTCACAGATTTCAATTCTTCTTGATATTTTCCTAGTAGAGGAATTGCTGGATCATATGCCAGTTCTATTACCATGCTCCTTTGATTAATGTAGCTTGCACTTATCAACCTTATCATTTTAATAATGAAACTAAGCCTAAACTATAATTAATGGCTAAGAGTTATCTCCAGAAAACCCCTTGTTACTCAAATGTGGCCTCTCTCTAAGCCAAACTCTAAAATAAACTCACAATATTTCCCCCCATGTGGGACATGATTCCCAGGGGTGAGCTTCCCTGGCATTGAATTTTAAGATTGGGATTTGTGGATCTTACATTTTTTTTCTTAATTTTCAAGGTGGCATTGGCTATTCAAGGTCACTTGCTCTTCCTTATAAATTTGATGTTTTTTAAATCAAATTATGCAAAATAAGTTGTATTTTTTTCATTTTTAAAATATTTTATTGAAGTATATAATTTATACATGTATATAGATAAACAATAAGTATATAGTAAAAGTTGTGAACTTACAAACCACAACATGCATAGCATTATACAGGGATCCCATACATCACCTCACCACCAATACCTTGTATTGTTGTAAAATATTTGTTAAAAACTTTGAAGAATATCATCAAAATATTATTACTAACTATAGTCCATATCTTACTTTTTGTGCATTTTCCCCCCAACTCACCTTATTATTTTTTAAATATATTTTTATTGCAGAAGTTGTGAACTTACAAAGCAATTATACACATGTGTAAAATTCCCATACAACACCCTTTCACCAACACACCACACCGTCGTGGAATATTTGTTAAAAATTATGAAACAATATTACCACCAACCATGGTCCATAAAGTACATTTGGCACACTTTTTCCATAACATTTCATTATCAACACAGTGTATCTTTAATATTGATGCAAGAATATTACATTATTGCTTTTAACCACAGTCCATAGGTCACACCAATTGTGTTTTTCCTATGCTTCTCTACATTCCCACCACTGTGCAAGAGTGATGTATATCTGCTCTAGATCACAGGACACTATTGCATCGGTACCATCAACCACAATTCTTATCCACCTCTGGGTTCGTTGTGTTACTCAGTCACTAGATCATTCTCTAACTTTCTTTCAATTGACATTTTTATCCCTAGACTACCCTTTTCAGCAACAATCCATTTATAAAACAGCTGCTACTCACTATAATCTGTTAATATCAACTCAATCCATTTCTGCACTTTTACAGTAAAATTAATTAATACTTCTACATACATTAAGCATCAGTAGGCCTTATCAGACCTCCTCTTATCTCCTAATAGTGTATTCTCTAAGTTTTAACTCCATGCATTTTTTTCTTCATATTTAGCTCATATTAATGAGTCAATGGAGTATTTATCCTTTTTTGTCTGGCTTATTTCACTTAGCAAAATGTCTTCAAGAGTTATCCATGTTATCATGTGTCCCAATTTCATTTCTTCTTACAACAGTATAGTATTCCATCTTATACAAATAACACATTTTGTTTATCCATTCATTGTCTGATGGACACTTGGTTGTTTCCATATTTTGGCAATTGTGAATAGTGCCACTGTGAGCATCAGTGCGCAGATGTCTGTTTGTGTCACAGTTTTCAGTTCTTCTGGATATATTCCTAGTAGAGAAATTGCTGGATCATAAGGCATTTCTATTTAACTTCCTGAGAAATGGCCAAATTATCTTCCTCAGAGGCTGCACCAATTTACAATTCCATGAACAGTGAAGGAGGGTTCATATTTCTCCACATCTGCTCCAGCACTTATTGTTTTCTGTTTTTTTTTTGTTTTTGTTTTTGTTTTAAGTAATGGCCATTCTCTGTAGTGTGAGATGATATCTCATTGTCATTTTGATTTACATTTTTCTTCTTTCTTTCTTTTGGATATGGATATCCAGTTCTCCCAGCACCATTACTTGAATAGACTGTTCTGCCACAGGTGGGTGGGTTTGATAGGCTAGTCAAAAATCACTTGACCACAGGTGTGAGGGTCTGTTTCTGAACTATCAATTTTATTCCATTGGTCTATCTTTCTATCCTTATGCCAGAACCATGTTGTTTTACCACTATAGCTAAGTAATATGATTTAAAGTCTGGAAGTGAGAATCCTCCAAATTTACTTTTCCTTTTTAATAGGTTTCTGGCTATTTTGGGCCCCTTATCCTTACAAATAAATGTTACTGTTGTGTTTTTCATTTGTTAAAAAATGCTCGTGGAATTTTTATTGGGGATTGCCTTGCATCTGTATATAAATTTGGCTAGATTTGACACCTTAATGATGTTTGTTCTTCCAATCCATGAGCAAGGAATGTTCTTCCAATTATTTAGGTCTTTTATATTTCTTTTAGCTTTGAATTTTTTCTGATTACAAGTGCTTTACATGCTTCTAGTGTATTCTTAATTTCATTTATTGTTCCTTTCATTCCCAGAAGATCTGCTATTTCTCTATGTATGTGTTCAAATTCTTCTTTGTGTTCATCTAGTGTCTTCTCAATATCCTTAATCTCTTTAGCCATCTCATTGAATTTATTAAGATTTGTTTGAACATCTATGATTAGATGTATCAACTCCTTTATGTCATCTGGAAGATTGTTCCTTTAACTGGATCATATCTTCCTGTTTCTTAGTATGGATTGTAGTTTTTTGCTGGTGTCTTGGCATCTGGCTTATTAGTTGTATTTATTCTGTGTGCAGTTTCTCACTTTAGTTTAGGGCTTTCCTACCTTTTCTCCCTTGCTGGGTGTACAGTAGGAGCTAAGGATGTATTTGGTGCTGTAAGCTCTGGAGGCTGAAGCTGCCTGAGTTTCCTTGGGAACTGAAGAAGCTTCTCCCAAATTTCTTCTCTGACAGGGGTAGGTCAGGGCTACAGCCATGTGTAATAATCCAAGTTGTGCAGGCCAAGACCATCTGTAGTTGCTTGGAAAGACTGATGAAGCGTCACAACCCTTCCTCCTCAGTCTAGGGCACAGATGGAGTTGCAAGTGTTCCCAGCAATCTATGCCATGGGGGTCCAAAAAGACAACAGTTGCCACATAGACTGATGTAGCACCCACCCCTGTCCTTGCCAGGGACATGGATGGATCATCTGGAGTGCCCAAACCTTTAATCCATGTGGGCCAAATGCACCTGCAGTTGCCCTGAGAGGCTGAGGGAGTTCTGTCCCATCTGACCTTTGGGGGTGGGGTTAGAACAACTGACATCCAACTGATCAGTCCATTTAGGGCAAATGTGCCTGCCATTGCCTGGAAATGCTGAAGAAACACAAGTCCCCTCCTATCCTATTGGGGAGTTGGGGTGGATTCACAGGGACACAACAGTTCAGTCCTTGTAAGCCTAAAGTACATGCTGTGGCCCAGAGAGGTTGAGGAAACAACAGCACCTCCTGTACCATTGAGGTGGGTGTATCCACAGGCATCCAACAGTCCAGTCTGTGCAGGCTCAAAGTGCCTGACATTGCCCAGAGAGGCTCAGGATATACCAGCTCCCTCCTACCTTTGGGGGTAAATGTGGATCCACAGGCACCCAACAGTTCAGTCCATGCAGGCCAAAAGTGCCTGCCATTGCCCAGAAAGGCTGTGGAAACACCTGAACCTCCTTTCCTATTGAGGGGTGGGAGTGCGTCCACAGGTACCCACCAGTCCAGACCACACAGGTCAAAAGTGCCTTCCATTTCCCAGAAAGGCTAAGGAATCACAGATCCCCTTTTATCCTAGTTGAGGGTTGGGATGTAACTACAATTGTCCAAATATTCAATCTTTGTGGGCCAAAAGCACCTGCAGTAACTCATAGAGGCTGGGGAACCACAGTCCCTCTCTTGTCCTGTCAGTGGTGGGGTTGGGGCCACAAGTAAACAGCAGTCAAGATTGTGAAGGCCAAAAGAAACTGCAGTTGTCCTGAGAGGCTGAGGAAACACCAGCCCTGTTCTATCCTATGGGGGGCAAAAGTGGAGATGAAATCAAGGCTGCTAAAGAAACCAGTTTGCGTGCGCCAAAATTGCCTGCAGTTGCCAGGAGAGGCTGAGGAATCTCAGCTCTTATCCTATTGAGGTGTGGGATTTGAGCTCCAGGTGTCTGACTATTCAGCATGTGCCAGCCAAAAGCACCTAAAGTTACCTGGAGAGCCTGGTGCAGGACCGCAGCTTCCTCCTTACCAGAGGTGGGGCTGGAGCCTAGGCTAGGGCTGCAATCTGATCTTGTTGGAAAGAAGCTGGTCCCTAACTTCACTGTGATTTTCATTCAGACATGCTTCCCCTCATGCTTGGGGCAGAGTTAAAATGGTGGCTACCAGCCTTTTTCTCACCTGGACATGTTCAACTTTTAACTGTTCTTAGGATTATACTTTAGTCAGCTTGAGTTTACTAATCAGTAGCTGAAGCTGGTGCCCAACCATCTCTTCCTCCCTGATTTTTGGGAAATGGAGCTTCCAACTCCAGCCACAGAATATCTCCTGAGGTGAATTATGCTGCCAGAGTAGGAAGACCTCTGGCCTCCATAATGTGATGTGCAGTTTCCAAGAAAGCCTGGTGCAGGGCCCCCCATACTCCACCCTATGGGAGGTGGGACTTGGGCTTAGGTTAGAGCTGTAATCTGATCTGTGTGCAAAGAAGTCAGTCCCCACCAGCACTGTAATTTTCAACCAGCCCTGCTTCCTCTCATGCTGGGGTGCAGTTAAAATGGCTGCTACCATCCTCTTTCTGACTTGTACAGGTTCAAACTTTAGCTGTTCTTAGCATTATACTTTAGCCAGCTGAATTTAATAATCAGTAGCTGAAATTGGTGCCCAACTATCTCTTCCTCCCCCATTTTTGGGAAATAGAGCTTCCAACTCCAGCCACAGAATGTTGCCCACGGTAGCTTGTGCTGCCAGTGGAGTATGGGCACTGGCCTCTGCTGCATGGAGGGCTCTACTCATGAATCTTCTCTGCAAATGGGCAGTTTCCTCCTTCCATTCTTTCAAGGATGTTGCAGGATGCTCTTCTGGGCTCCTTGGACCCCCAAATAGGTGGTTTAGATAGTACTGA
>JAQZBX010006015.1:0-55166 GCA_029593785.1 Cabassous unicinctus
CTTTGATTTTAATTCTTTCTTCTTTTTAAATGAAAGCATTTATGGCTATGAATTTCCCTATCAGCACAGCTTTTTCTGCATCTCATAGGTTTTGATATGTAGTGTTGTCATTTTCTTTTGTTTCAAGGTACTTACTGATTTCTTTTGCAATTTCCTCCTTGACTCACTGATTGTCCAAGAGTGTGTTGTATAACTTCTGTATCTTTGTGTTTAATCTGGTTCAGTGTCCCTTATTGATTTCCAGCTTCATTCCATTGTGGTCAGAGAAATTATTTTGTATAATTTCAATCTTTCTGAATTCATTGAGAGTTGTTCTGTGGCCTAGCATGTGGAGTATCCTGGAGAATGATCCATGTACATTTGAGAAAAATGTATATCCTGCTGTATTTGGATTTAATGTTCTGCATATATTTATTAGGTCCAGGTCCTCTAATATGTTATTCAAAGTCTTTTTTTCATTATTGATTCTCCGTCAAGATGTTCGGTGTAATGGTGATAATGGTGTATTACTTTTCCCCAATATAATTGTAGAGATATCTATTTCTCAACTTAGTTTTTCCATTGTTTCCTCATGTTTTTTGAGGCCCCCTGGTTAGGTGTATAAATGATTATGATTATTCTTTATTCTTGATAGAGTACCCCTTTTATTAATATATAGTGTCCTTTTTGTCTCTTAAAATAGTTTTGCACTTAAAGTCTATATTGTCTGATATTATTATAGCTACTCCTACACTTTTTTGGTTATTATTTGCTTGTAAAATTGTTCTCCATCTATTCAATTTCAGTCTCCTTTCATCCCTGGGTCCAAGGTAGATTTCTTGTAGACAGCATATAGATGGGTCATATTTCCTTATGCATTCTGTCAATCTGTGTCTCTTGACTGGTTTGTTTAATCCATTAACAATCAATGTTATTATTGTCAAGCAATTTCTTACATTAGCCATATTTTCTTTAGGTTTATGTAAGCCATATATTGTTTTTATTTCTCTTTTTATCTTTTTAGTTGTTCTTACACTCTCCTCCAACTCTCTCTCCCCTGTTTTTTTCTTTCGACCTGCAGAACTCCCTTCAGTATTTCTTAAAGTACAGGTTTCTTATTAACATACCCTCTTAATTTCTCCGTGTCTGTGAATATTTTGAACTTTCCCTCATTTTTGAATGCCAGCTTTGCTGTATGGAGAATTCTTGGCTGGATGTTTTTTTTTTTAGCACTTTAAATATATCATGCCACTGCCTTCTTTCTGCCATGGTTTCAGATGAGAATTCAGCACTTAATCTTATTGAGCTTCCCTTGTATGTGATGGTTCTCTTTTCTCTTGCTGCTTTCGGTATTCTCTCTTTGTCTTGGGCATTGGACAATTTGACATGTATGTCTTGGAGTTGGCCTGTTAGGATTTATACTGTTTGGATTATGCTGCCCTTCCTGGACATGTAGGTCTATGTCCCTCAATAGAGTTGAGAAATTTTCAGCCATTATTTCCTCCAACACTCCGTCTGTCCCCTTTCCCTTCTTTTCTCCCTCTGGGATGCATATAATGCATATGTTTGTGTGTTTTGTGTTGTCATTCAAATCCTAAGTCCCTGGTGAATTTTTTATAACATTTTATCTATCTGTTCTACTCTCTGTTTGATTTCAGATGTACTGTCTTCCACATTGCTAATTATTTCCTCTGCCTGTTCAAATCTGTTATGTGATTCTGGGGTACTTTTGATTTCTTACATTGTACCATTCATCACCATCATATCCATTATCTTTTTATGTATGTTTACAATTTCTTTAGTATATTCTCCTAGTGTCTTCTCTCTTTATTAGCTTCTCTTTTTATTTTATGGTTAATTTTGTTTTTGTTTTTGTTTTTGTTTGTGGCAAGGTCTCACTTTGACACTTTGTTCCTCCTATTCTACTTCCCTGCTGTTTCCTATGTTACCTTGAAAGAAAAAAACCTAGGACCAGAGACATGGAAAGAGAAAGGAAGAGAAAAAGAATAATAGCAATAATAATAGTAAAATGTATGAGAGGAACCACACAAGACCTAGGTAATTGAAATATTAACATGAATAAGAAGCACAGAGAATAAGATTAGAAAAGTGGAATAGAAACAATCAAACAAGAAACAGAATAGAGAAACATATATAGAATGAATTAAAAGGCTGGAATGATGAGAAAAGGGGAAAATGAAAATGAAAAGAGAGAAAGAAAAAAGTAAATAAATAAATAATAAATAAAACAGAAAAAAAAAATTGAAGACCAAATAAAAAGAACTGGAATGAAAGAACAACAGAAAACAGAAGATATAAAGATGAATGAGAGTAAAGAAGTAGCATAGGTAGAGAAAATTGGTAACAAAAAGAAACAAACAAACAAACAGAGAAGAAAGGAAGGGGAAACACAACAAATAAGAAACATGACAGCAGCAACTCATTTAAAATGGGAGAAAGATAAAAAACAGAAATAAACACTGAAAAATAGCCTTCTCTCTTAGACCCCTAAGTATCTTCTCAGGGTGCTGGCAATCATCAATCAATCACCCTGCAGCCTGCCCTCTGTAGGTTTTGAACCAGGTTTTATTGAGTAAAATAAGGAAAACAGAAAAAGGAACTAAAAAAAAAAAAAAAAGATCCAAGAAAAGCTAATACAAAGAGAATGTCTATATATTCCCTGTCATAAAGTTTCAGCTGGATACCTGATATACTGGTGGATCACTTCTCAAAGAAATGCCAGGAACCAACCAGGGACCTCATGTATGCTAGGAAGGAAATCTTTCACTGAGCTCATCTGTCTCCTTAGGTTAGTTAACCTGTCAGAAGGCTATCCACTCCTTTTCCCTTGGGCAGTTTGGATTCCCTGCAGTCTGTACTAGAGACCTGCTGATCAGTCATCTACCTGTCTCTGCCTCCTCTCTGATGTAATTATTCTCTTTACCTAGGTGGCTGGGCATGACAGCCCTGCCTGAGGAGATCTCACTCCCCTATCCCTGTCAAGTCAGGGTCCCTTCCGATATTCAAGGGGGACTTGGCTGGCTACACTCACTACAAATAAACCACTCTCCACCCTCCCAGACCCTTCTTCCCAGGGAATCTGCCATCACACTCAGTTCAGTGCAGGGAGCCAGTGGCTCTACTTAGGCTCTTTCTCTTGAGGGGAGGGTGTATGTGCCACTTCCAGCTATAGGGGTGAGAAACTCATGATTTCCCTTTGGCTTCTTTATCTTTCCAGTACCTTCCTAGATGAGTAAGAACACCTTCCCATTCTAAATATATCCAAAGGAGATGACAGGGAGGAAGATGTCTGCTCTCTCAGTTAAATATAATTTGCCTGGAGTTTTACCCTCCCTTAATATCTCAGGGGTAGGGGAGGGGAGCCCTTCCTGGTGGCTGGAAGGTTTAATAACTCACAGCTTGTTGTTTCAGCTTCTTCATCTCTTTGTCCCTCACTCTCTTGGGAGTTGTGAAACAGTTTCCTGGTCTGCTGTACCCCAAAGCAGATCACCAAGGCAGCCCTGGCTCTTTCTCAGTGGTTTTGGTGAGAGCTGAACCTTATCTGCCTAACCCGTTGGCCATGTTCCCACAATCCTATGAGCAAGATTATTATGACCGAGAAATGTGGGTGAAGTGTAACATGGTATAATTTTGAGAAACAGAAGATAACATGAAGATTGTTAGTGACCAAATATTTCTAAAATCTATAAAAATAATGAAAAAGATATCACAAGATGTAGACATATGATATTGACAAAAATAATAATATAGGAGCCTTATAAGGATTATGAAGGGAAAATATATAACTAGATTTATTTTATATAATATATGAATATAAAATCCACAGTTTATGGCAAGAATAATTTGACTTACCTGCGAACCAAGACAAAAATTTAATGTACCTGAGAAGTACAAATGAAACAAAAACAAAAGGAAAATGAAACAAATTGAGACCTTTAGCTTACTAAAAGTGAAAGGAATTAAAAAGTCCATTCCTTGTATTTTGGTTTGGAGATATGTATGCCAGAAAAACATGTTTTTAAACTTAATCTATTCCTGTGAGTGTGAACCCATAGTTGAGCAAGATATTTTGATGAGGTTACTTTAGTTAAGGTATGGCCCAACTCAATCAGGTTGAGTCTTAATCCTATTACTGGAGTCCTTTATAAACAGAATTAAGTTCAGATATAGAGATAAAGCCACAAGAAAGAGAAGGTAGAGGACAGGGGAGGCTGTCATGTGCATTGCTATGTGACAGATGAGCCAGAGACCAAGGATCACTGGAAGCCAGCCTAGAATGGTAGTCTTTGGGAAGAAATCATTGCCTTGATGATGCCTTGATTTGGACTTCTTCTGGCCTCAAAACCATGAGCTAATTAATTCCCATTGTTTAAGCCAACTCAGGGCATGGTATTTGCTAGAGCAGCCAAGGAAACGAAAACACCTTTGCATATTTTAAATTTATTACAAAACCATAAAAAACTATGAATTGGAGTAATTAACTAATGGCATCAGCCAAAAACAGCTAATAAAACCCTTCTTGCTTTTTTTTAAAAGTCATTAAATGTCATCTTAATTAATTTTATTTTATATTTCAGAAGTAATAGAGAAGCTATTGTGACAAGCCATCTCTTCTTATCGTCATCCATGGCTCAAAAGTGTGAACAACATTAAATGAAAAAATTAAAGGCTCTAAAGAAATGTTTGGGATTTCATGTTAATTATATAAAATTTTGTTTGTTAGCAATCTATAAAAGAAAAATATAATCACTGATTTACCAAGCACTTTTATCATACTTGAAATGATTGTACAAATATGCCTTTCAAGTGGCAAGATCAAACTGAAAGAGTATATGGGTTCTAAAATGAGAAGCTCTTCAGAAATCTTCATATTTTAGTAAAAAATTGAAATGCATATGGTTTGAAAACCAAAGGATTATAAACACCTGAGTTTATCTTTTTAAAATTGAAGAATATAATACCCTAATACAAAGTTTATAGTTGTCACAAGGGCTAATTTATTAGCTAGATGGCATACAAAGCACTACATAAATTTAAAAATAAAACAAGTACAAATGTATATTTCATTTGAATCAGTAGACTATATTTTAGTTCTTTCCAATGTTGCTAATTTTTGTGGAAAACATATGTATATATTGACTGTATTTTCTACCTTTCTCTTCATCTTTCAACATCTAAAATCATTACTTCTAATTCTGTCAGACACCTCCTGCAGGGAGTTTTATGACACTATATTGACCAAAAAAATTGACAGTTATTGAAGATAGTTTGTTTTATATATAAATATATATGGGGAATCTTAGTAAATGATTTATGTGTCCATTAAGTTAAAATTTACATTTTCTATCTAAACTATAATCTAAAATAATTTTTTTTGTGGAAGGACAAGATTTTTGCTCTCTGCCCTTTACTTCATTTTCTATTCTTCAACCCAGCTGCTTTGCATTTAAGAAAACTGAGATTCAGAGAAGTTAGAAGGCATTATATGACTCTATTTTCCCAACATACAACATGGCGGGATTAAAAATCTGCACACCTGTCTATAGGAGGTGTGCAGATTTTTTAAAGATATTGACTTAAAAACATTTCTTGAGAGTTCCATTAGATTAGAAGTATCAACCTTATTCCTTTGTGCCCTGTTCACACCTTTAAAATAAACTCCTTATTGGATTATACTTCAAAAGAAAAAGAAAAAATTAAGTGAGAGTCTTCAATATATCATTTTGAATATCTGTAGATTATGAAATGGAAAAAAATCAATAATTTATAAGTAGAAATTAAATAACAATATAATTTTTTAAAATTATAAATTGCTGTCCTAATCTTAAATTATTTTTAAGATGAATAACTATATTAGAAATGTGTGTTTGTGCATGAGTGGATTTTCCTTGTTCTGATTGTCAAGGTAATGTTCTGTATTCCTTGTTGAATGATTTTGGCAAATAGTAATTCTGCAATTTTTAAAATATTTCATGAACTAATTAGTAAAATTCTGTATTCAGAGGTTCCAATGTTAAAAAGCAATGATTCTGTTGGAAAGGTTCTGCCAAGAAAATAATCAAATTATTAATTACAAAAAAAGATTAACTGTTAAAATATAATAAATTTATGTTTAAAATTTTTTGTTTTAAGAATACATGTTTGTATGTGTGACTATAGGTGTACTTTATGCATCCTGTCCAGGTTTCAAGTGTAAATTGTCTAAGTGGAAAATTTAAAAGTAAAATATTCAGGATAATCTATTTCTCAATAGATTAAACTCATAATTTTCAATATATTAAAATAGTATTTAACTAATAATTTTATTTCTACATTTAAGGTGTAATTTTCATTTTAGAAAAGGGGATTCTTTTCCTTAAAATGAAATCTACTGATAAAGATTAACCAGAGATAAGGAGAAATATGTGGTTATATGACTGCATGTCCAAATTATCAGTCATTAAAGATTTTTTTAAAGTATAGGTTGAAACAAATAAAGAAGAAAATATTGGAAATTTCTAAGCTCTTTAAAAAGTCTGGCCTGAAAACATGGCTTCTTAGCATCAGCAGGAAAAGGAAGGATTAGATAGTCATTGGCACTTTCTAAAAGAGTTTCTGTATAAAATAATTTTAAGAAGTATTAAATGCATTTATGACTCATATAAAATATTCTGAGTTATGCCCCTGCTCTCAGCTAGGCAGCTCATTTTATTAAACAAATATCCTGTATGAGGTAATTTTAGAAGGTTTACTAAATGATTTTAAAAGTAAAAGTTCATAAACATGTATAGTGTGAGAATTTTGTGAAATTAATCATTTTTAGTCTGAAACTTCATTTTTTATTATTTTGCAAATTGAAATAAAGAAAACATTGAATAAATTGTCTATAGGCTCCAGCTTTAAATTTATTCTATTTAATACTCAATAATTATTACAAATTGCAATATGGAATTATAAGCACATCACATTTTAATCTAGGAATTCAGATTTTTTCTAAAGCTAAAATACCATTAATTTCTGTGATTATAAATTTATGACATTTAATGTTTATAATATCTCTGTACTTGTTTTAGTAGACAATGCTGTTTTTTGTGTTATCTAGAATGGTATTGGAGTCTATTGAAAGGAAATAAAAATCGTGGAATAGTAAATTGGATGTGGCTGTTGACCAGGTCTATTTGTGTGTGTGTGTGTGTTTAAATAGACTTTATTTTTAAAGCAGTTTTAGATTTACAGAAAAACTGCACAGAAAGTACAGAGATCTCCCAAGTACACCCCCCCCCCACAAACACACCAAGTTCCCTCTGTTATTAACATCTTGCAATAGGGTAGTACATTTGTTAAAACTGATGAACTAATTTTGATATATTACTAACTAAAGTCCATAGTTTACTTTAAGGTTCACTCTTTTTGTTGTACAAGTCTATGGATTTTGAAAAATGTCTAACATCATTTTTCCACCATTACAGTGTCTTACAGCATAGTTTCACTGCCCTAAAAATACCCTGTGCTCCACCTATTCATCTTTCCCACATATCCCCTTTAAATCCTTGGCAACCACTGAACTCTTTTTCATTTCTGTAGTTTTGCCTTTCCAGAATGTCATATAGTTGGGATCATACAGTATGTAACTTTCTCAGAGTGACTTCTTTTACTTAGCAATATGCATTTAAGATTCTTCCATAGCTTGATAGCTCATTTCTTTTTGTAACTGAGTAATATCCCATTGTAGGGATGTGCCACAGTCTACTTGTGTTGTTTAATAATAAACCTTGGAAACACAAGCAATGACTTGAAAATCACAGAGACATTTTAAAATTACTTTATCTTGTAGCTAATTTTAGTATGAATTTGATATTTGGAACCTGTATTAATCAGGGTTCTCTAGAGAAACAATCGACAAGAGGTATCTGTAAATATTATGAGATCGTTATAAGAATTGTCTCATGCTACTGTGGTGTCACACAAGTCCAAATTCCATAGTGCAGGGTGAAAGCAGGGGAACTCTGATGAAAGTCTTCGATGTATTCTCCAGGAGAAGCTGGCTGGCTGAAGTAAAGATGGAAGCTCTCTCTTCTGTCTGCTGAAATCAACACTTGTCCTTTTAAAACCTCCAATTGGTCATTTGATATGTCCCTCATTGTTGAAGGTAATCTCCTCAGTTGATTGTAGATGTAATCATAAATAGATGCAATCAATTTACTGATGATTGTAATCCATGAAATATCCTCACAATAACAATTAGGCCACTGCTTGCTTAATCAAACGATTGGATACCATCACCTGGCCAAGGTGACACATAAACATAACCATCAATGTCCACCCCTTGCAAACTTGGCAACCATACATGTCACCTTAAATCATACTTAATCTCTAAATAAAAAACAATAGCAGTCATATTTTTCACTTTGCATACAACCAGAAATGCATGAAATCTCTCCAGAATAGGGTTCAAGTCCTTGGGTAATAGTCACTCTTAAACTTGATATCCTATAATTTAAATACTACAACATGAAACTATTACAACTTATGTCATATGATAAGGGAATAATATATGGAAGAAAACAAAGATATTTGCTTTATGTACATATATACTTATATTCATAAAAAACAAGGAAGAAATTTCATAACCATTATAGCCCTCATTTCTGTAACTGATCACAGGGTCATAGTTCTTATTTGTCACTACCTTCTTCCACTATCCCTCTACCCTCTTACCCTCAGCAAACACCTCAGATGACTGTGGTTCTCTGTCTGGTGGGGATGGCCAAACTTCATTCCTGTAGTTTCTGGGCCATTGATAGTCATTCCTGGATTTGGTTGTTGCAGTTTTCCATTGACTTTAATCATAGTGCATGGTAGTACTAAAAGAAGCCCTAGGCGATCTTTTGTATTACAGGAAAATTCTTCTTTACCTCCATTGCATACTTACAGTCCTATACATTCTTGAAAAACAGGATCAATCAATCCAGCCAGTACCATAATTCCCTTTTTGCCTGTTGATTCAGAGGTATGAGTAGCCTAAAGTGTCCAGCTGGCAGTTGTAAATTCCAGTTCAATGGAATTGTTGTGTCTCCTGGTGGAAGTGCTCCTCCTTTAGGAACAAATACCTGTAGAACAGCAGAACTTAAGGTTGCAGGGACAGAAAGCAATTCTTTTTCTAGGGGTAATAGTGACTGGTGCCTCTCCCATTTCCAACCCTTGATTCCTGGACCCATGAATCCTATCTATTGGAGAAACAGCACAATAGAGTGGATGTTGATTTTGGCACTCAGCTGTGGCTGTAGCCTTGTCAGCCTTGGCTGAGAACATGCATAACCTCCATCCCTACCAGTATGACCACTTTACTCATAAGTACATTGTGAAATGACAGGAGTGGCTAGAGAAAAAGGCTGACTAGTATGCACAGAATGGGTCATCTAATGCACTTGATTATTAAAATTTTCCTTTGCTGAAGTCACCCTTTGGTGAGCATTCATGTGGGACACAAATATCTTCATGTTTTTTTGCCCATTCAGAAAGATCCATCGAAATACCCTTCCTTAGACCTCTTTGTCACCAAATTTCCAATCATGTTCCTTCCAAGTCCCTGACCATACACCCAAACCATTGGTGACAGCCCATGAATTAGTATACAAACACACCTCAGGCCATTTCTCCTTCCAAAAAAAATGAACAAGAAGGTGTACTGCTCAAAGTTCTGCCCACCACCACCATCCTTCAGACATGTCCCAGAAAGGGGCTGTATTCCTCCAGCTGTCCACTTTTGGGTGGTACCTACATATCATACAGAACTATCTGTATACCAGGCCTGAGTTTTCTCTTTCTTAGTCAACCGATTATATGGAACTCCCCAAGAGGAGGAGTTGGATGGCAGAATCCTCAGAGCAGTCTGGAAGTCAAATGGCTGGTTTCTCAGGGCAGACTAGTAGAGGTTTATCTGGTAAAGAGTCAGCAGAATCTAGGATTTCAATGTCTCCACTCCCATCATTATCAACCTATATGTCACCATTCCAATTTTCAGAATTCCATCCCTTTCCAATCAATGGCCTTACTTTAACAGTAGACACCCTGCAAGGTTGGGAATTCATTTAACATTGTAATTCAGCCAGTCACAATGAGGCTCTGGGTCTGGTTTTCAGAAATTTCAATTCTGTGACTAAACAAAATAAGATTTTCTTTCAGGACCCACATGGAAACTTTCCCATCCTTCATTGGACAGTTAAGTTCAAATTTGAAGCCTTCAGCTCATACCTTTTTTAAATAACTGTATCCAGCATATTTAGGAAAAACAAGCCCACTTTTACCTTTTAATTCCACAAAACTCTGTTATCAAAAACACTCTTACCCAGAGTCTTGCCTCTTATAAGCATTTAAGTGGTCCTATCCATTGGTGATATTTGGTGTATCTCTATTGCCAACTCATGCCATGAACAGTCAGTGATTATTGGAAATTAGTGCTTTTGAATATAATCAGATTAAAGAATCAATTCCCAAAACCCCAAAACCAATTCAGAAATTTCATCATTAAGATTCTGTTTCTTATGAACCACACCTAGTACCAACCTATATTATTCAGGGTATATGTTTCTCTAGAGAAACAAAACCAACTGGAAATATCTGTGAGTATTATTAGATTTTTTAAAAAATTGTCTCACACCACTGTGAGACACACAGTACAAATTCTTTAGAGCAGGCTGCAAGCCAGGAATGCTGATGAATGTCCTTGAAGAATTCTCCAGTAGAAGCTGGCTGGCTGAAGTAGAGATGGAAATGATCTCTTCTGACTGCTGAAACCATCACTTCTCTTTTTAAACCTTCAACTGATTGGATGATACATCTCTTATTGTTGAAAGTAATCTCAATTGATTGTATATGTATTCAGGCATAGGTGCAATCAACTCACTGATGATTTAAGTTCATAAACAAAATAAAACAATTTTTATCAGATAAAATCAAACTATATTTTCACTTATAAGTCAAAAGCTGAAAAAGTGTTTTAGATAAAATCTCAAAAACAAGAGTATCCATGTATTTTCCCTTATACTATTCTTTATTATGCATCAGAGAAAAACACCTATGATTCTTTCTCTTTCTCTTTAGCAGCCAATATTAATGCTTTGATGGCACTAGGACTATATATAGAGGAATCAATTTCAAGATGGGAGATGATGGAAAAGTAGCCGGGAAACATAATTACATTATTTACAGTTTTATTGTACTTATATATTCTTGTCTAATGAAGATTATTACAATATAGTTGTTTTCAGAAAGATTTAAAGGATGAATATTTATAAAAATACTTACAACTGTTAATGGTACATAGGTGCTTTAAAAATTTGCATGGCAGGTTGTCTTTAAAAATGGCTTTTATAAATCCCTTCCCTCTGTGAACAAGCATGCTATTCTAACCATCTATGAGGTAGCTGATTTTCCTCTCTGTGAATATAGAGTGACCTTTTGACTTGTTTTGATCATTAGAATGTAGAAGTGACATTCTGGTACTTCTAAGCCCAGCCACTAAGATAACTGGCAGCTTCTATTTCCTACCTCTTAAGAATGAGATGTCATGTAAAACTTCCGTTTGCCCCGAGCACATCAGGCTGTGAGAAAACCCCAGCTAGTCATGTGGAGTGACCAAGAAGAGAGAGAGGGATGTTCAATGAACCCTAGATGTTCAAAGCACCTCTAATGAATTGTCAGACATGTGAGAGAAGAAGTGTTCATGGATGTTCCAGCTGTCACAGACACCACACAGTGCCAATGCTACTTAGCTGAACCCATCCCAAATTTCAGAATCATAAAAAATAATAAATCATTATTGTTTTAAATCTCTAAGTTTCAGGACTTTTAAAAGCAGCAATAGTTAGCTGAAACAATTTTTTAAATAAAGTGACAAATAAATGTAGAAATCTTTATTTCTTTCTAAAGCTCAAAATGGGATGGTAGGATAACTAATGTGCATTAATCTTCTATAGTATTATCAGATGGGATTTCCTTATTCTGAAAGAAAAAACATATTTAATTTGTCAAAACCAATATAACTGTAAACAAAAAAGCTAACCCTAATGATTCCTAGTAAACTATGGAATGTAGTTATTAATTTAACAATATCGGTTCATTGTATATAATCAATGACCAGACTAATGCATGATTGTATTATTTAGCTAAAGGGGTGCTGATGCAAAATACCAGAAATCTGTTGGTATATTTGGGGTAGAAGCTTTTAGTTACAAGGCCCTAAAGAGTCCAACTCAAAGCTACTTCCTCACCAAAGTCTGTTGCCACATTTTGAAGCAAGATGGCTGACCACGTCTGCAAGGGTTCAGGCTTCCTCTTCCTCTTAAGGCTTGGTGGCCCCAGCTTCTTCCAATATCAGCTGTAGGCTGGGTAAGTCTCATCTGTCTTCTGGGGCTCATTTTTCTCTGGGCTCAGCTGCTCTGCTCTCTCCACAAAGGCCAGCTGTAAACTATCAGGCAAACAGCTTGTCTCTCTTCCTGGGGCCTCTGCCATGTCTAATGGAGCCTTCTCTCTTTCCTCATATATCTTCTTCTCTGTGTGTTTATTTCCCAAGGCTCCAATGTCAAAACTCCAACTGTCTCCTCTGCCCTGTTGTTTTCTCTGTGAGTCCCCACTCACCAAGGGGGTGAGGACTCGACATCCTACTGACATGGCCCAAATTCCTAGTCATAATTTAATCAAGTAAAAGTGAAACTGCTGAATTCAATACAATCTAAGGGTATCCTAGCCCAGAGGAACAGACCAGTTTACAAACATATGAGTATTTATTTTTTTAATCCATCAATAATATCAAACTGCCACAAAGATGTTAATAGAGGAAATTGTGTGGGAGAGAGTGGGGGGCAGAAGGGGAAAATGAGAACTCACCATACTTTCTGCACAATGTTTCTTAAAACATAAAATTGCTCTAAAATTAAATGTATTAAAACCATCCTAAAAGTTTATAAATTTGAGAGAAATACTGTTAAGACAGGGTTTAATGCAAAAATATGGAGCATCACCATGAAAGTTAATAGATATATATATATAGTGTGTGTGTGGAAATGCTAGCAGCTCTGAAGGAAGGAAACTTGTTTTATGTTATTATAACAAGTTAAGAAAGATCAAGTAGATTCACTGTTCAATTGCAAGCATCAGCATGAGATGTCGTTTAAAAGACTTCCTCTTCATCACTAAAGAGCCAGAATTGCATCAGTTGTCACTTTGCTTATTACCAAATGAATGCTCATCCTTAATACCTAGATTTGGGTCCCTTAAATTATTTTCCATTAAAAGAAATTAAACCTCCTAGAGAAGAGAGAGCTAGGGCCAAGTCTAGGGACAGTGATAAAATCAAGATGTAACCAATATGTATTGTTTTTGTCCAAAAAGCAAGATGCCTAGGATAGAGTTAAAAGTCTTTCCCTAGAGTGTGCTGGGTTTATAGGGAGCACATCACTTGTCTCTTTCCTTCACACATCTTCAGTTAGAAAGGATTGTACCTGAGGAAAGTAATCTCAACTGATGACCTTCCTCCACACATTGATCTGACTTAGATGATGATAACTTGGTCTACAACCTGTGCCTGATGCTGTAAAAGCATGGACTTGGAGGAAAAAGCATATTTTGCATGTGAAACGAATGTGAGTTGTGTGTCCAGGGTGGTGTTCTTGAGCACACCTCTTCCCTCAAAGAACTTTGGCAATGACTGCAGGCATTTTTGGTTTTCACAACTGAGGACCATGAATTGGTATCTAATGAGTAAAGGACAGGGATGCTGCTACACATCCTAAAGTTTATAAGACATTGTGGCAGTTTGAGATTACTTATGAATTCCAAAAAGAGAAAGATTATGTTTGTAAACTAATCTATTTCTCTGGGTGTGATACCCTTTAATTGTATTAAATTCAAAGGTTTTAAATTTACTTGATAAAATCAATTTAGGGCTTTTGATTCAACCACATCAGTAGGGCGTGACTCAGGTTGCATCCCTGCTCCCTTGGTGGGATGATATAAATGGACATTCACTCATGAAGACACACTGTAAGAGAGAGAGGTCTGTCATGTTTGATGCTGGGATCCAGGGAGAGATGAGCCATTCGCCTGATAGTTTTTTGCTGAATAGAACAGAGCAGCTGAGTAGTTGACAAGGCCTGGAAAGAAATGAGCCCTATGCCAGAGATTGACATAGGAAGTCCTGAGAGACCAGGCAGAGATCATCTGCCATCTTGCTTCGACACGTGACTGCTGGCTTTGGTGAGAAAGTACCTCTTATGGTACCTTGAGTTGGACTTTCCACGGCCTTGGGATTGTAAGCTTTTACCCAAAATAAACACCCTTTATAAAGCCACCAGATTTCTTGTACTTTGCATCAGCACCCCATTGGCTGACTAATACAGACAGCCTCCCACAACAAAAAGTTATTCAACCCAAAATGTTAAGAGTGCTGGGTTTGAGAAATGCTGCTATATATGTATTTCCTTTCACACATGCTCTACATATAGTAAGTGACACTCCTCACAGAAATACACAGGGGTTTTGTGGTTTGAAGCTGTATGTACTGCAGAAAAATATGTTCTTAAAGTTAATACGGTCCTGTGGGTGTGAATCCATTGTAAGTGGGACTTTTTGATGAAGCCATTTTATTTAAGGTGTGGCCCACTTCAATAAGATGGTCTTAATCCTTTACTGGAGTCCTATATAAATGGAATGAATTCACATATGAGAGAGAAAACCAGAGATGCAGCAGCCAGAAGCTGAAAAGCAGGAGCACCTGAAGATATTGCCATGTGCCAAACTAAGGGTCAAGGGTCAACAGCAGCCAGACCCAGAAGCCACAGTCTTTGGGAAGAAAGCATCACCTTGAGAATGTCTTGATTTGGACATTTAACATCAAAACTGTAAGCTAATAAATTCCTATGTTTTAAGCCAAACTATTTCATGGTATTTGCTTCAGTAGTGTAGGAAACTAAAAAAGTTCTATATTTCCTTCCCTTGAATCTAAACAGGGTTTGTGACTGTTTAGATTCTGATCAATAGAGTGTGAAGGAAGTAATTCTTCTGACAAAGGCTAAGCCATAAAAATAATTCAGCTTCTACCTGCCTTTCCCCTCTCTCTTGGGATACTTTCCTGTAGAAACCAGCCAACCTTTGAGAAAGACCAAAGTAGGGCTTGGAGTGAAAACACATATAAAATCCCAGGTCAAGAGGAACTGAGTTCTCAGAGCATTAACCTCCAGACATATGAGTGAACACCCTTCAGATGATTCTAGACACCAGTCTTTGAGATGTCCAGCTGAGATCCCAAATATCGTAGATTGCAAATAAACCATTCCCACTGTTCCATGTCTGAATTTCTGACACATAGAATCTATGGTTGTAAAAAATTGTTTAATGTCGCTAAATAAAAGGGTAATATATTATAACAGCACAATTAGTAGAATCGGGTTTTTTTCAACTTTGAAAAATTATTAGCTAATGTATTTCATAAGTTGTTTTGTCCATTCCTTTGAGGATTCCATTTATATGTAAGTTATAACTTTTCATCATGTGCCATATTTTTGTTCTGCTCTTATCCATATTTTCCTTTTTCTTTAACTTATGTTCTTTAGCATAGAGCTATTCAACTGACCTATATTCCACTTTATTAATCCTGTCTTCTGCTCTGTCCAAACTGTTGCTTCAGTCATTTCTTGCATTTTCAGTTTCAATTCTTTATTTTTGATTTTTGAATTTTTATTTGATGCATTCTTATAGATTTCATGTTTTCCTCAAAATATTCTCTCTTGTTAACTATATTCTTGAAAATATTAATCAATATTTGAAATCTTTGCCCTCATATAATACACCATCTATTCATCTACTTCTATTTTCTTTTTTCCCCCTCTTATTTCTTGGTACTCCTATTTCAAAAATAAATGTCAGAAATCTTTAATGGTACTCTAAAAGCCTTGGGTGATGTTTTTTTCTCAATAAAGAGATTGCACCACCCTTTCGAAGATAGCAAAATGTAGATAACATTAATTCAAACAGAATTTGAGATAACAAAGGATTTTAGTTTTTGTGAGGCTCAGAAGAGCCCTGTTTGGCCCTACTCCTAAGATGTGGCTGCCTAAGTTTTCTAACTGAGATCAAGGGTGTTAAAAGTCCATCTCTTCCTTTGCAGATCCAGGACTATTATATTTGTCTCCTCAGGACTATGAGAATGCCCAGACATCTACTCTTTTTTTCCCAACAATTTTCTATTTGGTTTCTAATGAGTTTTCTCTCTGCATTAATATTTTGACAAATACCTGAACAGGAATACTGGGCTTTCTTCTCCCTAGGGTTTTTACCCAAGTTCTTTCTACCTTGGCAGCCCAGAATTTTGATTTTGCTCTCCAGCCCCATGAGATTGTCAAATGCTCTGCCAAGATTCACAGAATTAACAACACACTGTGAATTGGCAAATTCACACTAGGAATTTGATCACAGTGTGACCTCAGTGTGTTGTTAAGCCTGTGAATCTCTGAGTTCCCTTTTCATATAAATATTTAGCACCTTAAGTCTGTTTATCTTTATATTTGCTTCAATTGTTATTTTAAAATAATATTCCAGATTGTTGGGGAGGTCAAGGATGTGCTCAGTGGCTGACTTCCAACTCTTGCCTACCCCTCCTTTTCTGTTATGTGCAGATGTTTCCATATGTTTCCATTCTGTTCCCTTGGGGAGAATTTAGGAACAATGAAAAGGCCTGACCATACTTTTAAACCTGGGAATAAGCAACCTCAGGTTAGGGTTAGAGGGAACTGGGTGTATAAATATTCAGTACTCAAACAGGACAGGGTCTCTCCTTTCTGACACAAAGTAAGGGATACAGAGCTGCCATTCACCAACCCTGACCCAAGCAGTTTGCCTCCCTGGCAGACTGGCCATGATGGGATCTCTTCCCCTGCTCTTCTGGACAGTTTGTGCTTTGTAAGTAATAAAGTGGTTATTTCCTGAAAGCTTCCATTGTGCCTGAGCCTATGTTCCCATGTTGCACCATACAGCAACTCACTCCAAACAGGTATTTCTGTTGTTCTCGGAGATCTATTGCTCATTTGACAACTACTTTATTTTATCAAAAAGGAGAAGATTATAAGACACTTTGAAGGGAAATTAGAAAACAGATTTTTCAAAGGTGACTCACTCAATAGAAACTTAAATATTCCTTGATAAATTGGAAATATGCTGAAAGTAAAACAGTGGGAAATATACTGAAAGATTAATTTTGCACAATGTTAATAGTATAGATCAAATTTTGTGCCTGAAGACCCTATGCAAATAGGAACACATTAAATCATTTCACCAAGTCTAGGTCGTTAATATGTTTTGACATATAGTACCTAGAAAAACATGAAGATACATCAAATCATTCTATCTTTATGGTGGTGATGCTCCAGGACAGGGGTTCTTAACAAGGGGTCTGTGAGCTTGAATTGAAATTCAAAAAGACATTATTCTTATGGGGATGTGTTGGTGTGGATGTCATATATTTATTAAATAAAACACAGTATAGTGTGGACTTAGTAAGGGGTCTGTGGTTTTCACCTCACTGGCAAAGGGGTCTGTGGAACAAAAAAGGTCAAGAACCCCTACACTAGGAACTACTGGGGTCCTATAGTTAGGATTTGAAGAAACCTTCTACTGCGTAGGGAGGGAGTGGGCAGAAACTAGCATTGCTCTTAGGAGGCCCCTAAACGTTTTTGTAGGGCAAACATCTGTTTATATAGTGCCCTGAAGTTATGTAATAGGTGGCTTTATCAATAAAGCACAGATGGTGCCTGCCTGAACAGAAACCGATGGGGATACACTATTAGTAATCATATAAAACCAACACAATTTGAATATGTCAAATATTAATAGTGTTCTGTTGTATACTTCAAACCCAAATAAAGCAAACTCAACCCTATGAATTATCACAGAAAGTTGAATTTACCCATAAAACTGTCACCCAGATGTGCACAAGCTGTCATCAAAGGGATTTTTCAAAGATTCCACCAAAATATTTGATAAATACTGGATTGAAATTCGGTAAGCTGACTGTGGATGATTTTGCCCTCTATTTTCCTCACAGACTTTAGACAATGTGTACTCTTTTAAAATAAATTTTTAAAAAGCCAAAAGAAGCTGAAAATAAAACGTCACTACAGTTATAAAAACAAAAAATGAGTGGAGTCTATTTTGATTGAATTTCATGTTTTAGGATTTTTTAATATATATGTATATATGCACACACTTGACATACCTATGTGTATGGCTATTTGTATATTTATATTCATCAACTATTACAGAAAAGGGAATATTCTAAATAAGTTTTATACGACTTGCTCTCTTTTACCTAACATCATATTTCTGGGTGATCTTACATCAGTTTAAACATATCATCTGAGCATTGTCTATCATGGAATTATCAACTAGTTAAATGCTTGCACTATATGCTATTTCATCAGTTCCTTATGTCTGGACTCTAGTTCTCTGTCTATTTAAAACATATTTACTTGCAGCTGATAAGACTTTAAAAATGGCTTCTCCTCTTGCCCTCCTGTTCAGAGCAGTGTAGTCATCGAGCAACAAATATATGTTGTGAACATTAAAACAAATTTGAACTCTACCTGTGTGACATGACGATAGCATTTATTATTTTCACAAATCTAAAACAATTAATCAATAAGAAAGAGGAATTTGTTTTCTGTGCTTTTATATATCATTACCCACAGTAAGAACCATATTTTATTTGATTTACTGAAGGTATAAATAAGAATTATATGCCAAAGAACAGATTAAGCCTTATAAATTGCAATCAATAAAGTATTTGATGATTCAATATATTAGAATATACAACTTTACCAAGTTGATATGCTTCCAGTTGTTTGTTTATTTCTGATACTTGGTATTATTTCTTTATAGGGACTAGAAAAATTGCTTAGGAAAATACAAACCTGAACAAGAATGAGCTTAAGGAGTAATTTTGAGTAACAGCAAGATAATGACAGATTTTTATTATTTCTTTCTTGTTTTCACCCAGTAATGAGAAAATTAGTGTGGTCAGAAAAGAGGGCAGTGAATTCTAGGAGAAAAAATTGGAGAAATTTCACCAATTAAAAATCCCAAAGGGTTAAATTCTCATCTTTCCGAAAAGATTAAAAAATGTTTTCATTGGAAAATAAGTAAAATTTATTGATAATTGTAAGCTTATTAGGACATCTCCAACCAGTGTCAAGAAACAAAATATTCTGTGTGTTAATTTCATTTTTGAAACTTAATCATGTGTTGAAATAGCATATATCAAGATATATAAATTATGAATACAATCTTATTTTGATTTATAATTTTTTTCAGTTTACAACTATTACACTTCTGGTATTTTATAAATTGTTGACAGATAAATGGAAATATATCTATAACACTAATCCTTTCTATTCTTAACTTTTCTGATTTCGTTTTGATGTACCTGTTAGGTTTTGTGGTATATATTTGTGTTGCCGCTAAGCGCTAAACTAACCTTGACCTACTTATAATGAAATGTGTTGTCACTCAGGCTTAAGAAGTCATTAAAGCTTGACAGTGTTGCCTCTTGTCAGTTTTCCCCCAATTTCAGTTGAACAAAACATCTACCAGAATTACAAGTTTGTTTCATGATGTTTTCTTGATATAGCATCTTAATTAATTAAAAGTAACCTGTTTGATTTCAGTTCTGGCTCGACAAGCTAAAGGTCATCCCATTAAGGATTTTCATATTGACAAGACAGCTTTGCTTCTATGGACATATCTTCAGAGCAAAATAGGCCAGAGGAAAAAAAATCACTGTTCACCTTAATCCCAGAACTTTTTCTAATCTGAAGTGAAAAGCAAATACAAACCATAGCATAAATCCAGAGAAACTTTTCAAGTAATTTCAATAAGTTTATAACAGATTCAAAAATCATATGCATTCAAAATTACAATAAAAATACAATACACAAGCTTGATCTTAAATGTAATTTTTAGAAGATATTTAAGTATATAAACAAGGTCTGTATTTCAAAGAAGAAAGGATAAATCAAAAGGATGAAATGGACTTCAAAAGGAGCAATTTAAGTAAACTTGCCTTTCTTAAAGGATTAAAGAGTGATGAAACAGGTCACAGTGAAGTGGCTTGGAATCATAAGGTAAGCTGCAATTTTTAGCCATTAACTATTCTCATATTTTTAAACATAAAAGAACTAGAGAGAGAAACAAAGGGCAGTTTAAATTAATTCACCAAATAGCACTTTAAAATGCTTTTCCTGTGGGGACTTCAAATTTAATTTAATATTTTTTGACTGGCCTATGAATATGGTTAAAGGGCACAAATAAAAGTAAAAGAAAAGAAACAAAGGAAAACAAGACTACCAGGATTTGAAAATATATTCTTTCTAACAATAGCTGTATGAAATATATTAATGATTTATAAGTTTTTAAAAATGCACACATAAACTATTGTACTATTTTAGCATCACCTTTAGATGTAGTGGAGAAGGCTGCTTTAAATAATGCTGTATTTGACAAGAGATGATAGCATCACTGAACAACAAAAAACATAATACCGATATAAAATTGAAGGGAACATTTCATTTGATGACAAATATGCCACGATTATATCTTTGGTGACTGGTTGGTAATATAATGCTAAATCCTTACTAAAACTTACAAAAAAAGAGAGAGAATTTTCAATCATTGCTTACTATGAGCTTTATCTTTTTGAAAGTCAAGATTTGTAGTCTAAGTTCTTTATCTTCATAAAATGTTTGTCTTAAACAATTATACTCTTCGAGTGCACTTTTTTTATAGCTAAATTCAATTCCATTTCCCCATGTTAACCACTTGCATATCACAGGCCCTGTGCATGGCATAAGGAGTACCCTGGCGGGAAAGACCTAGTCCAGATCATCGCTGAAGGATTAGAGACCTGGTAAGATAAATCATTTAGTAAAACTCTGGTTACTCAGAGGTGAATGATGTAAGCGTGCAGGATTGAAGGCAGGAGGACCAGTTAAAAAGATACAGCGGCAATTCAGGGAAGAAAAATCTACAGAGAAAAAGAGTAATTAATAATGTTAATTTGTTAATTAGTGGTGATTGGTGATTAATGTCAAGATTAGTGATTAACTGAATATCTTATTTAAGGGGAGAGAGAGAAAATGAAGGGTCAAAAATACTTTGCAGTTTTCATGAGTGAGTATCAGTGAGGGTAGACGAGCTTGTCATTCATTGAGATCAAGTACAAAGGGGAAGAGAAGACAGTTGGAAATTTAAGATTGCTGGATTCAACTTTGGGTATATTGAATTTGCAGTGTCTGCAGAACGTCTAGGTAGATAAAACATTATGAAGAAAATAATCTCATGAGGACACTGTCTGCCTATCAAAATGTGAAGAGAAATTGTACAATATCGAGGGCCTAAGTACTTTCTTGATGTGAACAATTTTCATGAAAAATTGCAAGCACTTTTTCTCAGAAAATTGTGTTTTAAATATAGGCTATTAACAACAAATGAATTAATAAAATTAGTTACATAGACAGTTTCCACATTCACAAGAAAATATGTCAACTTAATGAAGTCCATAAGTCCATAACTGACATATTAAGTTCAGTTATACTTTGAAAAGATCTCCTAAGAAAAATAAGGGTAGATTTTGCAATCTTTCATCTCTTTTAGCAAAAAACTTTACACATAGTATTGTACACTAAACAAATATTAGATGGTCGATATCTTGAAGTTGGAATACTCATTACTTAGGGAATTAGAAATAAATATTGCAATTAGTTTTGACAAAAAATGTGATATTGTAATTGGACTTGAAAGATGAGTAGCCTTTTTCAAGAAGAAAAGAAAGCAAGATGTGGGGAGAAGCAGATATTTTGAGCAGAAGCAAGATCAAATTCCATGGCAGGAAATGATAACATGCATTTTGGAAATGGCATTATATAAGCCGTGACTATAATTTAGTATACAAAAAATAATAACAATCTATGATTCCAGAGAAGTAACTGAGTGGTCATATTATAAAAAACCTTACTTGCCATGTTAAGGGATTAGGACATTTATCATTTAGACAGTGAAGAGCCAATGGTTGTGTTATATTTTTTCTCCAAAGGAATACAACGATCCAATTTGCTTTTATGAGAACTAAACATTCCTGACAATATTAAAAATGAATCCTGTGTAAACAGCTTTGTAGAAATAGAAGTTAGCAAGTTATCAATGGGAAATTATGTTGGGACAGTGGGTTGGGGAAAAGAGTAAATAGAAGAAATATTTCTATGGTATCAAAAATAAAATTAAGATAGACTCTGAAAACCCATATGGTGATGTTCACATTATCATGCAATAAAATTACTATAGATTAAATATTTAATATAAAATAAAAAAATAAAGATAAATCTGAAAAGAGAAGATAATATAAGTGAATATTTAACTAACTATATAAGAATTTTTTTTTCAGGATTGAAAAATTCCACAAACAAAAAGATGATGGATAAACCAGATAAAGTGAAAAACATCTCTAAATTAAATATCATATACATAGTTAAAATGAAAATGATCAAGTGCTTAGAAATACTTATTACAAATAGAAGAATTAATGACCTTATATTTAATGAGATGATAAATCAACTGAATTCTTTTTATATACCCCAATAAAACAATTTGCAAAATATATGAACAAACAATTCTCGAAAGAACAACAAATGACCAATAAATGTGAAAAAATATTTGTCATAGCTAATGTTCAAAATTATAAAATAAAACCAATATTTGATTTAATCTTTCAACTATTAGTCTTATAATAAAAAACAACATTTTACTTGTAAGAGTGGAGAGATATTAGTAACTCACATCTGCAAATAAGTATCATTGAATCATTATTCAGTAATATCCCTATATTTGTTACTTATTATACTATAAAAATCTACATTAAAATTGTTAAACTGCAACTCATATATATATATAAGTATTTAATTAGAAAGTTATTTATAAAGGTTTCTAAAGTCTATATATATCACAAGTAATTATAATGCAAACTAATCAGAAACAATCTCTATATTTAATATGAGGTGATCTTAGTATAAATTAGTATAAATAGATAGATTGCACAATACATGTTTTCAGTCAAAAGATTTCAGATATCATTCAAAGGATACCTTTCAGATATAGACCATTATTAAATAATTTCATTAGCTTAAAGAGAAATTACACAAATTACCTCCCTTGGCTTCTCCCAAATTATCATTTTAGCTTCAAGAATATAACAAAATCTTATTATCTCATTATATAATAAAACCAAAATTACCAAACACCTTACATTGCCCTCTAGACTTACAATTTCACATATTTTCCCAATAATACATCAATAAAACAGATACTTGTTCTAATAAAGTCAACTGAATACTCAAAACTCATACTTGCTTTTTCAGCCTAATTTTCCACCTGGATTTCATGAGTACATAAATAATTAAGTTTAACTTATCACTTGCTAACTGAGCTTTATAAGCAAGTTGGGAAAAATAAGTCAGCAAATGGGACCTTTATAAATGCTTAATATCTGTTCAAAGATTATTGGATACTTTCTTTGTATATCAGATACATTATTTTTTTAATCAGCTCAATTCTTAGAGAAGTGGGAGGTAGTGGGGGACCTGGTAGGTTTGTAGAATTTCATTTAAAATTGATGCCAATTTATATGAGAAAAGATTACTGACTTCCATTCCACTCCCAGTACATTTAATTACTCACCTATTTGTACTGGTTCTTTAATAGTTCTTATCACACTCTATTTTCTTTATATGGTAATGTTTCTAATTCGTCTAAATAGAATATAGGCTAATAGTCTTCTGCTTCTTCTAATAGATTATGGCAAATTGTGTAAAATGTCACAAATATCAGAGCAAACTTTGAATGCAAAAATGTTCTTTTATAGATGCAGTAACTCACAAATAAAATGCATACAAAAATGTTTGAGGATCCAATTTAATGGAAGACAAGCTTGGATAAAAAGATAACATCTTAATAAATGTACTGCTCTTAGTTCAACTAAACCTTTCCTCTTTTGACACATCCTATTGATAGGATGGTTCATTCATCCAAGATCAAATATATTCTCTTCTGGTGAAAACATGATTGAAAAACATATGATCAAGGAGGAAATAATTAAATCAGCCAAGATGTCTTAAGAAATGATCTATGAAAATTGTTGTATGGCATTCATTCAGTCAGAAACACTATTGAAGTTGCCTGCCCTTTCACAGTGTTAAATTCTCACTGTTCATTAAAGATACTTAGGCTTTTTCCCAGGTTCTGCAATTATGCACTGGCTTGCCTTATAGGAGGCAAAATAATGCTGTTATCAGTTTTTCAGGCTGAGAAGGCAGATTGCCTGGGTTAGAAGCCTGACTCTATGACTTCCTTAGGTATAACCTGTGAAAAGTTTCTCCTTTCTAAAGTCTCAATTTCCTCAACTTTAAAGCATAAGCATAAACAAATATATTTACTATCCTAATCATTTGCAAAATAGCATTGATGTCAAGTGCTTAGCACAGAGTCTGGCTACTAGTAAGTGCTTGCTAAGAGTTTGCATTTTTCTTGTGCACTTTGTAAGTTTTGTTTTTTAAGTTTTAATTAATTTGCCCAACTAAAAGCAAAGCTGACCACAATGAAAGAATTAAGACAGACATTCTTTAAGGGAGGTGATCTGTATATGTGTATATATCTAATTGGATGTATGAATGGAACTTTGCAATTGAGAAAATCCATACAATATCACATTTCCATGCTAACTGTAATCTTAGCCAGTATTGATAATACAGATTCTCCAGGAGAAGAGAAAGGGTACACTAGAATCAAGAAAAATCACCTCATCCTCCTGCAGTTTTAAAATGCCTTCTCTTGCCTTGAGGATCACTTAGTCTCTATAATTATGTGTTCACACACACACATAAATGCATGCACACCCATGTCAAGCAAGAGGTGGCCTTTCAAAATATACACAGATTTTTTTTTACATCATTGGTTTATTTATGTTTAGTGAATGTCCCGTACCTGACACATTAATATGAACAATCAATCATGTAAATGAAGAAATGAATCAAGCAAGCAGTCAAATGCTCTTCAAATTTATTTCTTAATTTGTGCAACAAAATCAACTGAGTGACATTGTCCCTGACTTCAAGAAACCTTTGCTTATTATTATAATTGCCACTGTTTTGTTGTTATTGTTATGGAGGGAGATAGAAATGGAAAGAAGAAATTACAAGTTTTATGTTTGGCTACTATAGGCTTCTATGGGAAACATTTACATAAACTATATATACATACAAATATATATTATACTAGGAAAATGATTATACATATATGTATAATATATATATATATTTATAATTTTTATGTGTGTGTATATATATAGTAACTTGAAAGATAAGTAAGAAGAGTGATGGTATAGGATTATTACATTATTCAGAGAATATAATATAATATAATATAATATGGGCAAAGTTAAAGTGGTTACTGGTAATCAGTTCATACAAAAGAGAGGAAATGGTCAGAGATTCATAAAGATATGTATTTGGGGGAACAATGTCAAGGGCACTGAAAAATATTTTAACATGTGAGTCATAGAGTCAATTTTTTAATGGGTATGTGCAATTATTTTCTAATCCTGAAATATATATTTTCAAATTAGAGTGTGTTCAAGAGAAAATGGAAAAAGATGTATCAGGGACTGTGAACACAGACAACTTTGCTAAGGAGTTTTGCTATAAAGGGAAGCAGAAAAAAGGGAGCTGTACTCAAAAGGTATAGGATGAAAACCTTAGAATAAATATATTAACTCCAACCATTAGAGAAATGAATATATATGAAGAGCAAAGTAGAAGAGTCTAGAACTCCCCCTACCTCCCAAAATTTAAATAAAAAATGTATCATATTCTGGGGGTGTGGATGAGGTGGGATAAAGGGAAGAACACAAATAGTAGTGCCAGTATGAAAGATTTCAAAACTTCCTAGATTCCTAAATATATAATTCCTATATAATTCTTATTTAAAATGCAGTTTTACCAGTGCCTAAAAATTGGATAGGTTTTAGAGAATGGAAGTAAATTGTTACTGATTATAGCTGTTCTTCCAGATTTGCTTTTTTAGTGTTGCTCAACAGTGAACTTTAGAACCTGAAAGGTAACTCTTGCTCTGACCAATGTAGTTTTTATTCTGTTTAACAAGCAGAGAATGTGAAAAACATAATTTTTATAAACTAATCCAGTGATTCTATTTTATCATCTTGTTTTAGCCTTATGTTGTCTCTCCTACAATTCTAGGTAAGATGCAATGAGGGGGCTATTCTGCTCCAATTATTAAGTAATATAAGAAGATGTTAGCTTTATGTGACGCCTGGTACAAGAGAAGACTCTTTAGCTGTTCTGGGCTGCAGCTAAATATCTTTGCCATGTGGCCCTAAGACAAAAAGAGAAAAGAGCTCAAACTGCTTGTGATTGATTTGGAAGCTGTATTCAGTTTTAGCTAGTACCACATTACCTCAACAGAGGTTCTAGGCTTTGAAGAAAAATCATGTCCTCTTTGGCAATTTACCACTTTTCTTTCGAAAAACAATTCTTGCCTTGTTTTTGGTTCCAAAACAAGGTTTTAGGAGACTAAAACCTCCTTATGCGTCCTCAAGGACCACATAATCCAAGCTTTGCATCGTAAACTAGTGTTTTCCCCTCGCCTAGCCACAAAGTAAGGCATACAAGCAGGTACCGTCATCATAGAATTCCAGACCAGAAGTAAGCGGGTGACTTATACTACCAGCCCATTTATGTCTGTTTCACTGCTAACCCCTTTTCAGCATTTATTTATAGTTTTATGGAGTATTCTGTCAATGAATATTTGTTGGAGGGGAAAAAAAATTCAAGCCTGGTTTCCAGGTAGTTCTATGAATATGCTGACATACTTCAGATACAGGAATGGTGGTATTGCAGTAGTGTGGTGATGTTACAGACACACTCATGAGTGCTCCTGAGGATCAATGGAAGAGGAAAATTATTAGGACCAGTTAGAGCCTTCTGGCAAGAAGATTAAAACAAAGACAGCAATGTCTGTGTGTATTTTCTTCCAAGGAGTGAAAAAATATATTTACAGATATAAAATGAATTTTTAAAATCTTCTCTCGCTCTCTACACTGTTTTATAGAAAATTTTTATGGTGTATAAATTATCAGTTTGGGCTACAAATTACAGATAGTCCAGATCCTGAGGGAATGAGAAAAGGGTTTTACTCTACCTGAAAATTTTAGTGAATATCAAAAGGTAAGGATCATTGGGTGCCATTTTATAAGCTGGTTATCACGTATAAAGAGTAGCACTTTTTTAACATTATACTTATGTATACTACAACAAATAATAATATGGGTATGGTTCATCTTTCTTTATTAAATTAAAAAGCAAAAATCCAAGTCATCTGAAGTTATAACTGAGACCTTTTTACCTCTCTAGTCATGATCCCCTAGTAACATTTACTGTGCTCTTACAGTATGCCAAGCATGGTGTTAATTTCTTTACAAGCAATTTTATTTTCATAACAAATTTAATTTTTAAGTTCCAACACATCAACAAAGTTATATTTTGTTTTCCAAAATTATAAATACTGGTTTATGATATTACATATGTAAATAATATAACCCAAGATATTCTAATGTTCCTTTTTACTCTGCTTTTTAATAGTACATGCATGAAATTATCATATAATTGCAATGAATTTAACTCTATAAGGCTCCTAAGTGTTAGTTCTACTTTTCTGAATGCAGTACATAAAATATATTAATTGATGAGCCATACATTACCTTTATAATTATCTACTTTAAAGAAAATGTGCTGCATAAACATATTTGAAACTTATTCATTTTACTTTTCCTGATTATAAAACAACAAATTTGGTAAAAATTTCCCTTTACAGAGAACACTAGTGCAATTCATTTTTTAAGTAGCATGGTTGATAGGAATTTCACAGTATTTAGCCATTAATAAGATTATAGTTTATGAAGAATGGGATATATCTAAGAAAATAACTTTTTCTCAAAAGGAAATTTACAATAGAATATTCAATTGGTAAGAAATATTAGATGGCAACCTGAGTCCTTTTCATTTATTGACTTTGGAACTCTTGACTAAAGCAAGATATAAAAATGACATAGAAGCTATTTTAATTTAGCTAGAAGTTTTATTTTTAAAAAGTCATTTCTTGCCTTCCTTCTAGGCTTCAAGTCACAATGATATTTTCCTTCTTTTAACTTGGAGTCACTCCTGCATAATGCAGGAATAGAATATACCCTTTAAAGACACTTCCGACCCTCAAGTTCTTTTTCATTGATTTAAAGACTGTGCGTGTATGTATGTGTGTGTATGTGTGTATATATATACATATATATATATAGTTATTTAATGCCAGAGATGCTTGTATTCTTCTATTCATCTTATCTTGCAAAGGATATGAATTTAAACCTTATGCAAAATCCTAGCTCCATAAATATCTGGTTCAAACTTTAGTTCTCTCAATGGAATTTAGTGCATGCTGTCATCATAGTTCTCTGATTATGAATCAACTCAGTTTTGCTGATGATCTCATCCAACCTTTCTGTTCTAAACTCTTAGAGACCCATTGTGTATCATTTGTGGTATAGTATCTAAATGCCTAATCTACTAACTACACTGCCTAAATTATACATTTGATTTCTAATAATTCTTTAATTCCCTGTGCATGCTAAAATCACCCACCAACCAGGACTAAATTGAAGTCACTCCTATGTTAGGACCTTCATTTTTCACTTCATTTAGGAACTCATCATCCCACTAACCTTTCACATTTCCAAGTATGTCAAAATTTCCCCTTTCTCGAGTTTAATGCCTCCCTAACTTCCTTATTCACATTACTGGGTTGACATAATGAACTTCTGCTTTGGTTTAATCTTACTTTATGGTAGTTGAGTCCTACCATTCATTTCTCCTCATTCTCATCTCCTGTTTAACTCTGCCACTTAATATGTTTATTTTACTTCAATTTGTAATGCTAATCTGACTTTCCTAATGGAGAGCAGTATGAAAATCCTGATTTTATAATAAAGGGAGCATTTATTCCCCTCTCTTCATTTCCTTTCCATGTGGAGTGTGCTCCTTTAGATTTATCACACATATCTTTTTTTCAGGAGACAAGGAGCAACTTTTCTGATTGGTAAATATGGGAGAACTGCCTGCATTGGCCAGATCCTTTTTCTCTTTCTTCTTTTTTAGTAAGCTTTGGTTAAAGGGAAGAAATAGCATGTTTGTGAAATTTTCATGGTTCAGAAAATAAAATTTTTCTGTCGGATTGTCTTGCTGAGACAATCGATGGGCACATTTAGGTGTGTATATGCCTAAAAGAAAGAACAGAACTTGTATGAAGACACACACACATAGGCACTAGGTCCCTAATATAGTCATGTTCGGAACTCACAGTATGTTCAAATATGAGCTTCAAAAAGAGGATAATTTCAAAGATTTATACCATTTTCTGATGCAAAAAAATTGGATGGACTAGCAGAGTTTTCTACTGGAAGCTCCTACTAGGTAGGAGAGCCACCACAATGGCTTTTTAGTGATACAAATACAAAGGACAGAATTACTCATTGTTAGGGACCAAACTTAATAAGGAAACTTGCATGAAAATTGTTCATGCTGGGAGCCAAACTTCCTGTATGTGAATTTCCCATTCCTGTATGTTATTGAATGTTATATGGAAGAATTTTAGGGTGCATATGAATGTGTATTATTTTTTAAACACTTGTCCACAGGAACTTTGGAATGAGACCACAAAGACAGCAGTAAGAGACAAAGTCTTAATATTCACTCAGAGCAGATTACAAAAAGGAGCTGAATTGGACTAGGTGGGCCATTTTGTCAGGGCTATTGCTATCTTATACATGATATTATTCAAAAATTTAAAATCCTTATATGAGAAAATAAACTGAATTTGGACTATTGTGGTTTTTATATGCATCTAATTGTCTATCAGGTTTCTATTGGGATCCCCTTCTCAGATTAAATTGATGGTTTGGTGATATTATTGAACTTAATAGTTCACCTACACAAGAGCCCAAGGGTGCCAATTGCATGAACAGTACCTATAGAGGAGGGTTGTACTTTTCCTGGGCCACTTTTCAGTAAACTGATAAGTGTGTATATAAATATATATTTTTTTCTTAACATTCAGGGTGGTCATAAGATGCAAATTTTCCATTCGTCAGGAACAACCCCATCTCTGCACTGACTTTATGCGTGTTAGCCACAGGGACTAATATTTACTGTTTACCATGGTGTAGATGCACCACTAAGAGATCGGTGTCAGGTGTCAGTATAGATTATCCTTTGTACCATACCTTGCCACTCCAAATTACAGACATTTTTTATGGGTTCATCCCTATCAACTTATCAATGATGCTTTTGTTTCTATGGAAAGGGCGGTTCAGCCCTTGATACATTCCTTCACTCCTGTGCCATTGGCAGTATATATAGTGAAATTTCCTAGTGTATTCCAAGATGTAAACGGCTGCATATTTTTCATCATTTTTAATGACATAGCTATTTTATGGCCTGTGTTCACATCACTTTCGTACAAAGATGCCCCCACCGTGTCCACCTCAGTGATGTTTCTGTTAACGACACTGAGGGTTACTGTCATAGGGCTCAGAGTGAATTTAAAAGAAAAGAGACTGAAAACATGTCTATGGCTGGGTTAATACAATACTTGGTAATCAACTTACATTATAAAGCTACAGACACAGCAAATATATCAGAGGTCAAGCTCAAGAAAAGTATAATTGTCCCCTATATATGAAAATAGAAATTTTGCAAATGAGTGGGAATTTCTAATAGAATTTGATTTCCTTGGCAGATTATAGGGATGAATCTCTCTGTTTTTGTTGAAGAAACTATATGTGTCACAGAACTTCTTAGATATGTTTACATATCCTTTTGTTTAATTCATAGCTAGAAAAGAGATTTCTTGCCTAAGTACAGACATTGGCAGATGTGATATACATCTAAAAATATTGAAACACTTCGGTCTAAAAGAATATGAGAGTGAATTTCAGCAGGTAGACTCTATTCAGAGAAGTTCTGTTTTACTCACTGTCATTTTGAATATATAAATTCCATTATGTATGCATGATTGCAATCTCCTCCTCCAAAAATATGTTGTCCTTTAATTATAAGAAGCCAATATAATCTCACACACACCACAATATTCCAATGATATTTCAAAACAGTCTATGAAAATGTGATAAAATATGTTACTATTATTTATTTAATACCTCCATATATCATTTCTTTTATTTTTGATTCTAGTTCCTTTCTGTCAGAGCAGTGAAGAAAATGGGAATATTACTAGATATCATTTCTCCACCACTGTCAAAGGCTATTATTGCAATAATAAAATAACAATTTGCTATTTCTTTGGTGAATTCACTAGAGAAGATTTTTAACTTTGGGAAAGCCATGACCATTACTTACCATCAGATGTAAAGTGAAAACTATGAAGAAAAACTAGTACTTCACAGATAATTATACCATAAATAATGTAATAATTTAAGTGTCTGACCTATTATTGAGCAACAGAATAAAGGAGGATCAAATAACTAAAATGGGTGGTCACTCTTAACATGAAACATCTCTACCTCTCCCTCTTCTGTGTATTCTTAAGCACTCATCAAAGAAAAGTACAACTCAAATGGTGAGAAGAGATCACAGAAGATATATATTTTCCTTATGAGTTATTACCACATAATATACATTTTATATACATAAGTATATATTGCACATATATAATTATGTTGTATTTTGTATAATTATTCTGTAAAGCAAGTCTAGTCCAGTGATGGCTTCTATGTGGTACCACAGATTACATTAAAAAATAAAAATAATATTATCTGTTATTATAATGTTGAAGTTTTCTACCTCACTACTATTCAACAGCAAACATTTACTACCACATTAGCTTCCCAATTTATCTAAAACTTTGGACTTCCTTTCTCATTATGCGCCCTGATACTGTGTCCTTTAATTTATATGTACTTATAAACAGAACTTGGGAAGAAAATAAAATTTAAAATCTACATTTCATATTTAATATGTCTAAGTAAAATGAATCCTGAATTAGCCAGTGTTTAGGATTATTTTTCCTATTGCTACATTCAATATTATATATAATTAAGAATTGAAAATATTTATAATGACATTTTCTCTATGCATTTCAAATTAAGTTAGTGAAATTATTGAAGATACACATAATTTATGAATCAACCCTAAGATGCGATTTATGAGATCACATAGTTACTAATAACATATTTTAATGGATACGATCTTGGTAGCAAATGATCACAGGTCCCTTTGGGGAAGGTTGGAAGGAAGATTGACAGTATAAATTTTTACAATGTTTCAGGATCATTCCTAAAGAGGACCTGCCATTCCTTCAGTTGTGGTGCTCTGGTCTGTCAAATGGCCATAGTCTGGAAAATGATTGATGGGCTGTGACTCTTCATGATTCAAGTCAGACTTCTGTTCAGCAGACCTAGAGCTTTTCCACTTACACAGATCAGGTAATACTTTATTAGGCTATCCAATTATTTCATTTCTTAGGGACACCATGCTTTATTAGTAATACTAAAGATCTCTGTGAAACAGACTGTTCTGATTACTCCTTTGGCTCTACTGTCCACAAAAATATCATGTTAACTTTGTCTTTTGCATTGAATTTGGGGATCCCAGTTTCTATGGTAGTTCTCAGCTTAATAATTAGCCCACAAAGAAGAGTGCCTCAAGGATACTGTGGCTTCCCTCTCAAATTTATTTCTGAGAGCCTTGGAAAAGAGAATGCTCTCTGTACCCTCCCAGGGGATAAAGCAAAGTGGTTGATGTGCAGGTCTTACATGATAAACCCACTCTAGTTTCCAATCTTCTTTGCATACCTTCCTCTACTGTATAACAAGAGAGATCTGGGTTTTCATTTTCCCTTACTCTAGGCCACCTTTGAGCCCATATTTCAGTCAAATACTGGGTTCTGAATATAGCAAGGAGCTGTGTAAAATGATAGCTTCCCATCAAACTGAGAGGGATACATCAAATTAAAGAAAGACTTGGAGAAGTCCAGTTGGTGAGCAAAGAGCATTTAATAGGGGGCTTATGTGGGGCCTCACCTTCGATGGCCTGGAGGGAAGATTCTCTCCTTGAAGAATCCTAGTCTGCTAGTAGCCTAAATCCTCATCCATGGTGGCGGGTGGAAAGCGTGACACTTCTGAGGCTTGAGTGGATGATCGGAGCCTGGTCGTGACCTAAATCCTTTCCGCGGTGGCAGGCGGAGAGCTTGGCACATCCATGGCTTGAGTCTGCACTTGCCACAAAGCAAGAGGGGTCTTTTACACTACATGTCTACTTACAGATGGGGAGGGCACATGAATGGGGAGCATGATTAAAAAGAGCAGTGCTCAGGACAGATCATCAAGGAACAGACATTCACAGTGTTTCCCAGCAGGACAGAAGTTATACTTTCACAGTAATTATGTAAGGGATCTATTGATACAAAAGTGGTCAAGCAGATCACAGATCAGATTAGTCTTAGACCTGGAAGAGAAGGCTAAGTATACTTCATCGGTCATGAGTTCACAGTTATTTCTCAAGGCTTGCTGTGTAACTTAAGAAATGAAAAGCTGACTAAAAGGGGAAAGAACTAGAAGGGTTGTGGGAAAAATGCAAACCCATATATGCTACATATGTTAAACCAATGTGTTAGAACCATTACCAGGCTCCCAATCTAACACAAAAAATCCAGAATCTCTGCTTAGTGAGCTCATATCAATAAATTTGGCCTGATCCAACTTTATATTCCATCCACTCTGACACCACACTCTTATGATGCATCCCCACATATATTTCCCAGGTTTCTATAGGTATAATATGACAAAATCATGCAGTTCTTTTGATATGTATTACATATCATCACAGGTTATACTTTGTATCTCACCCTCTGGGACATTGCTGGGTTTTAACTCTAGTTATAGGTCAAGAAACAAGAGAAGTGATGGGAATAGGTCCTGAGGAGATTCAGCAGTCCTCTGCAAGGCAACTACTTCAGGAAAGGCCATGAAGATCTTTATTCAAGGGGGGAAGAAACTCTGCAAGCAGGAATAAAAGGGATCTTTCTAATGACAAAGAAGGAATTTAGGAATTATAGGTCCACAGGTACATCAGAATTTGCCCACATGTCACCAATTTTCAGGGATTAATATCCTAATTTTGAACTTTAGGAATTCAGTTTGTGTTGTCATTTGGCTACCTGCAACATTATATCTTGGTTTTGGTTTTTCTAAATCTAGGCCCTGTGGTTATAGAAGATGAGTTTCTGCTAAGGATGTCATTACACTCAGGCCCCTATGCATACACTGAAGTAGGGATTTAAAGTACTGAGCTAATCATTTTTATTCTCCAAGTTTTCCAGTGCACTTAGAAACAACTAAACAAACCAGTTATATTCCTTGTTTTCACATAAATGCGCAATGGCTACAAATACTTGATCACTTATATCCTTGGATATCTACTGAAGATAATGTTCTAAATATTTTGACAATGTATACAATGGAGTACCAATGTAAACTTTGAAACTGGAAGTGAAGGACATTAACGCCTTTAAACCTAGTCAGATAAGAGAACCAATTCCAGATAACCCAGAAACAGAAACACTTCATTGAAGCAGAACTTAATATTCTGTTTCTCTGGAACCAACTCTTAATACCAAATTGTGTACTGGTCAGGGATCAAGCAGAGAAACAGACCACCAGATTTGCTACCCACACACATACATAATTAAAGAGATTTGTGACAGCAATTTCATCTTACATCATTTTGAGAGCTGGTTAAATTAGTTACTATAAGGCTGTTGTCTTTGTGTCTAATACTAAGTCTGCAAGGTAGGCAATCAGGAAGTAAAGGTGGATGTAAAGTGGATGAGAGCAAGAATAAGCTGGAAACTGCAAGCAGGAGCTGGAACCCTCAATCAGGGACGGGGTGTGTGTGTGAAGAATTCACAAAGTTATACTGTGTCTTACTTTCCCAGCTGCTAAAAACAAATGCCAACAATGGGTTGGCTTAAACACTGAGAATGTACTGAACACGGTTTTGAAAATTGAGGGGTCAGCAAGGAGATACTTAGTTCTGGAAGATGGTGGCAGTGTGGGTTTGGCTGCTGGCGAGCATTGGTGGTCCTGGGCTTTTCCATCATAAGGTGAAATCCTCTCCTTTCTCTTCTGGTTTCTGTTGACTTCCAGCTTCTTGTTTCTCCTTGTGGCTTTCTCTCCCATACCCAATTTCCCTTGTTATAAGGATCTCATCTATATAGGATTTAGGCCCACCCTCATTTAGTATGGGCACACCTTAACTAACAACATCTTCATAGGTCTTATTTACAACTGGATTCATACCCATAGGGCCAGGGTTGGAACCTGAACATGGCTCTTGTGGGAGAGATGTTTCAGTCCTCAACAGACTGGAACCATAATCAGTTAGTTCTCACTGCCTCCATCCTTGATGAAGGGGGTGTCCTGCAGGAGAAGCTTGTGTCCTTTGCCATGGACCAAAACAAGACATTGCCCAGAAGTCAGTCAAACTGAAAGGGAATCCTTGGAAAAAACTGATTTAATTGCAGGCCAGGCAGTTGCCATATGCCACTGAAAAATGCAAACTGCAAAAATCCCTACCCTGACCTTCTGACATAAGCGCAAAATAGCTGTTGCTTCATTTCTACCCTCCAAATCAAGTCAGAAAATAGCTCATATGGCTCATCCTAAACAGAAACATATTAGGAAGGAAATTCTGGAAAACATAGGTCAGCCAAGCCACATTCACAATTTGCAAATCCAGCACAAAAACACATTAATATTTGCAAAGCAAAACATATGAATATCCACAACAAGTGTTATAAACAAAAACTATAAATAGTTTCCCATTAAATTCATATCAGGTTTTGCTATCAAATTGTTTTGCATAAGTCTTACAGAACCACATTCAGTTTTCAGAGATTTTTGCCTATAATGTGAATAAGAGATTCAGGCCCAATATTTCTTCCTTTATATTTCCTGGTAGAACAAAAAAAGTTTTAAAGATATGGTTTTGAGAAAAAATAATTTGAATAAAAATTGATTATCAAGAACACTATTGCTCTGCAATGATATCCAATGAAGCATAAAGTCTCCTTTGCTCTAAAATAGTGACTTTCAAATAATAATTCTCTTCTCCATGCACACATTATACGTGACAATGAACTATGTCCAGGTCCAAATATTATTTGGACAATTATTCTTTGGTCTGATCATATTTTCAGAAAAATAATCTGACAATGAGAATAAGTTCTACTAGGGAATCCAGATTCTGAAATCTAAAAGATATGGAAGCATTCAAAATGTTTCCAGTATGGCATAGAAATGAATATATGTATGTGGTGGCCATGAGAATGTGTCTCTCAAACTACAAAAATTGTCATTGACCAAGTTTCCAAGCTGTTGCATTCTGAAATCCATTACCTTGCTGTGACTAGACTAGACTTCTTATGGTTTGCTTCAACCCAATGACAGAAGCATGGCAGAAGCCATTGGATGCCATTGGATGCCATTGATGTGTGTCTTTCGCTACAGGATTACCTGAGATTCCCTTAGAAATTCACAGTAGTCTAAGATGCTTCCACTGAAAGTTGTTTCCTTCTTACTCTCTCTCTTTCACTGGAGGTCAGATTTGCATCTTAGAATGTGGGCTTTCTGAGCATCTTTCAGCTCCCTCCCTTTATCTTACAGGCAATTTCCCTAATAAATGTATGCATGTTTAATCTCATCTAGGTGTCTCTTTCTTGGAGGTGGAATAACACAATGTTCTGTGTTGATTGTTGAACGATTTACATACATATATGTTTCTCTTTTTGTGTTTGTATGTACACATATGAATATGAACAAGCACACACAACACAAGCAAAAACTAAAGTAAACTTTTCAAAACATTAATTTTCAAAAATTTTCAGGTAGTCTGATGGCTTAAACTTGTATATACTCCAGAAAAACAGGTTCTTATATCTAATCCATTCCTGTGGGTATAAACCCATTATTAGGCCACTTAAGTTAAGATGTGAACCACTTCAATCAGGATGGGTCTTAATCCTATTACTGGACTCCTTTATAAATGAAATGGATACACAGAGAGAGAAAACAAAAGCCATGGAAGCAAGCAGATGAAAGCAATGAAACCTGGAAGGAAAGAGAGAAACCAGCAGACACCACCATGTGCCTTGCCATATGGCAGAGGAGCTAAGGATCACTGGCAGCCAGTTTTCAGGAAGAAGGCATTGTCTTGGTGATGTCTTGATTTGGACACTTTCTTGGCCTCAAACTGTAAGTCAATAAATTTCCATTGTTTAAGCCAACCCATTTCATGGTATCTGCTTGGAGTAGCCTAGGAAACTAAAAGAGGTAGTATTAATTTCAGTTGCTTTAAAGGTATTCAGTGGTTGTATTTTCTCCAAAAATCAATAGCTGAATCAAAGGTATTCAACAATCGATCAGATGTTTCTTGTCCATGTAAGAAAAAATGAAGTCAAATGATAGCAGTGGCACAATTAGTATTGTGTCAGATAATAGTATATAAAATGGGCTGTTTTGGGAAAAACCATTTGAGAAGATTCTGCAGTAGTTTCTCAGTATTATAGAGGGGATAGTTTTAATAAAATGCCATAAAATTCAAATATCACGAATTTTAACATTTTTATATAGCAACCAATTTCCACATCATTAGTACGATTTTCATTGTCCAGCAGTGTTTTGGTATCTGATGAGTCTTTTTTAGCAGTGTAAGGATAGTCAATTACTTCACTGAATTTTTATTCTATAATCATTGCCTAAGGATGGAAATAGAACAGAATTCATACAAGTTAAAGCTGAAACCTTGGCTCAAGTCATTTTAAAAATTTTGCATTAGTTTAAAAGCTTTGAAAATTATTTAACTGTAATATATGTAAAATCCTTATTCAGGTTCTTTGCATTTAAATACCTATTTATTGAAGTATACAATAAAGAGTATTTAAACACTGCTGAGGAAGCATAACAATAGATGAACAGAAATATTGAGAAGATTCACTATGCATATGTCTTTGAAATAGACAAATTATGGTGAATCCTCAGCTGCTCATATTATAAACAAGAAAAAGGGGTTCACAAAATGGGAGGTAATTAAAACTCATTTGAGTATAAGTGTTCTGAATCTAAGAAATAATGTAGTCATTTTGTGAAGGACAAACAAATGAGTACTTGCATTAGTCAGGGTTCTCTAGGGAAACAGAATCAATAGGTGATCTCTGTTAATAGTATGAGATTTTATAAAATTCTCTCACTTGATCATGGGGATGCACAAGTCCAGATTCCACAGGCAGGTTGCAAACCAAGGCCTCCAGTGAAAGTCTGATGAAGGCCCTTGATGAGTTCCTGGGAGATGTTGGCTGTCCAAAGACAAGTTGGGAAATTCTCTCTGAATGCTGAAATCACTTCCCCTTTTAAGGTATTCAACTGACTGGATAAAACATCACTCATCACTGATGGCAATCTCCCTGGTTGATTGTAGATATAATCAGCCATCTATGCAGCAAACTCACTGATGACTGAAATCCATAAATTTCCTTGTGTTACAATTAGCCCAGTGCTTGTTTGACCAAATAACTGGGCACAATTACTTGGCCAAGTTGACACATTAGCCTAACCTCACAGTCCACCCCTTGTCAACTTGGCAACCATACATATTACCTTAAACCATACTTAGTCTCTAAGTAAAAACAATAACAGACAAGTATATGTATATTTCTGCCTCAGAATATTCAACTGTCCTTCATACAACTGGAAACACATTAATTCCCTACAGAATAGAGTGCAAGTCCTTGGGTAATATTCACTCTTAAACTTGATATCCTTAAATATTATGACATGAAACTAATACAACTTGTCATATGATAAGGAAAAGGTTAGGGAAGAAAACAAAGATATTCATTTTATATACATATACAATCACACTCATAACAAAACAAGGAAGAAAGATTCATGATTATTATAGCCCTTGTTTCCATAACTGGTCACATGGTCAAAGTACATATTTATCACTACCGTCTTCCACGACCCATTCCATGTTCCCATTACCCTCAGCAAGCACCTCAGCTGGCCGTGGTCCTTTGCCTAGTGGGTTGACCCAAACTTTCATTCCTGAAGATTCTGGGTCATTGTTAGTTCTGGTTGGATTAGGTTGTTGCAATTTTCCAATGACTTTAATCACAGGGCATGGCAGTACTATGAGATACCCTAGAGGATCTCCTGTATTCCAGGCAAACTCTTCTTTATTCCCATTATGTAGATGCAGTCCTATTTCCCCTTTATAGTCAGGATCAATCAGCCTGGCCAGTATAGTAATTCCCTTCTTTGCCTGTTGATTCAGAGGTAAGAAGAGCCCAAAGTGGTCAGGTCGTTGTCTTAAGTTCCAGTTCAATGGAATCATTGTTGTGTTCCCTGGTGGCAGCACTCCTTTTGGAACTAAGACCTGTAGACCAGCAGAACTTAAGGTTGCCATGACAGGAAGCAAAAATTTTCCTAGTGGATCACTAGGGGTAATAGTGAGTGATGCCCAATTGCAAAACTCTCAGAACCACTTCAGAAATCCCATGTTTAGATTCTGTTCCTTAACAACCACTCTTGGCACCAAGCTGTATTAGTCAGGGTTCTCTAGGGAAATAGAATCAACACGAGATCTCTGTAAATAGTATGAGATTTTATAAAATTCTCTCATGTGATCATGGGGATGCATAAGTCCAGATTCCACAGGCAGGTTACAAACCAGGGGCTTTGATGAAAGTCTAGTGAAGGTCCTTGATGAGTTCCTGGGAGAGGCTGGCTGTCCAAAGACAAGCTGGGAAATTCTCTCTGAAAGCTGAAATCATTTCCCCTTATAAGATATTCAATTGATTGGATAAAACATCAGCAATCACTGATAGCAATCTCACTGGTTGATTGTAGATGTAATCAGCCATCTATGCAGTAAACTCACTGATGACTAAAGTCCATAAATGTCCTTGTATTACAATTAGCCCAGTGTTTGCTGGACCTAACACCTGGACACAATTACCTGGCCGAGTTGACACATTTGCCTAACCATCACAATACTTAAAAGTTATTGACTGATCATTTGCTAATTTCTAAAAGCCATTTCTGACAAATGTAGAGCACACTCCTAAAAGAATTGAGTTAACCAATGTCTGTCTTTGAAAACATCAGGATGTCCTGTTAAATTTTTAGGCTGAAGGATAAATGCAAAGATTTAAAAAAATATGTAAACTAATAAAGGAAATACTTAACTAAACTTTGGAAAATAAAATGCCCTAGTAATAATTTCCCTGTAGAAAACTTGGAAATAAAAATTGCTCAGCAATAGGACCCATGTTTTACTTCCATTCTCTGATTTATAGAGTATTTACATGTTAAAACCTGTTTAAGCAAATAATTTATGGCTAAAATTAGTCTACTAAGGTTCCAAAATACATTTCATTTCTAGAATTCATAAATCAATTTAATAAACTAACAATATATATGTTTTATAATAAAATTATTTGTTACTAACTTCTTGAAATAAATCTGTACTTTAATAAATAAATTTTGTTACCCTCACTATAACCAGCTAATTATATTTGAAATTATTCAAGTCTCATATACACTGATCAATAATATAAAATTTTAGCTATAATATTGGTTATTGAATAATTGAATATTTAATATGGTAATAAGTATAAATGTCAATATTTCAACAAGTATAAGACATTAATTCTTGGGCTGAAAATAAATAAGTGATTTTCATATGTGTTGCCTGATATTAATTTTAAAATACAATCACTTTCAAGATGCATTATTATTTTTGGTAAATAAACATGAAAAAAAGGTCCCCATAAAAGTGACAAACTAGAGTAATAATAAATAAAAATAAGGTTTGAAAATGAACTTTTGGTGATGAAATTGATATTTAAAAAAATAATGAATGTCATAAAATTTCTAAAATGTTGTAAAGAGAAAATTATTAATTAATTACAAGAAAAATTTTGGTAAATTAGTTTTGTGATTTTTCATTATTTTTTGCTTACTATTGTTTTTATGATTTTAATGATTACATTGTTGACTTTTTTTCAGGTTTTTTTCTTAGTTCCTAAGTTCTCAGCATATAAATAGGTGACATTTTCACATAAGACAATGCCATATTAATATTGATAGGTTAAGTGTTCATCATAATTAGTCAGGCTATATTTCAAGATAAATTTCATTAAAATCCTTGAGAAATGAAACCATCTAGAGCTTAATGCTTACATTAACATAACTTTACTCTTCAACACACTGCATTAACCTTATTTTGCTCTTCCAGGAAATTCTTGCCCAGAAAGATAAAGTTACAAATAACTTTGTTTCAAGAACTTCATAAAAATTCAGTTATCCAAACAATAGAATATTCAACTAGTTCTACTGGACTTCAGGCCCTTTTCTCAGAATCAGAGACTGCTCAAGTGACCTCATCAAAACCCACCTCCACACTCCCACCTCACTGTATCCCCCAATGGTGAATTATTATTCCACACATTTGACCCAGGTTCATATAGGCCCTGTTATTAAAAGCCCACCTTAAGCTAGATTAAAACTTTGTAAATAAGTAAACTGTCCTAGATCTTTCCAGGTCTCTATCAATGTAGTTGCTCCTTTACTGCAATTAGCAATAAACCTGGCTTTACTTAACCGAAGGGTTATTTTGATAGTGTTTCTAGGGACTTGGCATTAGACAACCCCAATACTTAAAAAAAAAAAATAGAAAAGGAAAAAAAAAAGTCTTAAGACTGTTAATTACTTATTTACTATAAGATATCTATAAAATAAAAGAGCATTAACATCAATGTTTTGTTATACTCATCAACTTGCCATATGGTAAACATACATTAGAAGACAATTAAGGGTGAAAAGGGACTGCTTTTCTCACATAACACAATTACATAGTGTGAAAACATACAGTGGGTGTTTATGAACTCAGTGGATGCTGAACATAAGCTATTTCTTCACAAGACATAAGGAATTCTGGAAGAAAAAGTATTTTAGTTCTTTTTTAGAGACCTAATTAGTATGTCTTTTAGAGAAAAATTGCCTAAGATTCAGACATTTTTATGTGAATTTTAGTTGCATTAAATCTTCAGATTATGAGTCAGGCTAAAATCCTTTAACTCTTTTGATACCTCCATACATAGTTATGTAGCTTTAAATTAATTTAAGAGCTAGATAATGTTGATATTAAATTCTAGCTCTTGAGTTAGTTGACTATAGAGTGCCATGAGAATGCTGTAATGCCTGGGAGATTTCAATTTTTATTTGTCAATTTGTGAAAAAGAGTTTTTTGCACAGAAAATAACTATACAATAGAGACATTAAAATTCAAGTTAAAACACACACACAGATTTTATATATGTCAGAGCTGAGTTTTTCTTTTAATTGAAATATTCCATTGTGCAGTAAATTATATACCTTGTCCAAAGAGAGATTTGGTCTCTGCCCTATCTTTCTAGGAGGTAACTAGTAAGTCCTTGGAATGTCCTGTCTGATACAAGTACCTTTCTTTACCTGGGGACCTGGATCCACAACAGATAATCTGTGCTAACAATGTGATTTATGGTAGGGCCTTTGGGCCACTTGGTATCAGCTCAACCTGTGGAGAGGCTGGAAACTAAAGTCAGCAATGCTGTCAGTCAACCATAACTACATGATTGAGACCCCGTAAGAGCTCTGGACAGCAAAGTTTGGGTGCTCTCTTGGTTGGTAATACTCTGGGCATATTGTCACACAATTTCTGGGCGAAGTTAATGCTGTCCATGTCTCCTTGCGAGTAAGAGGACAGCTAGACGACTTGCACTGGACATTTGTACTCGGCTCCATGTGCCTCTTCTCTTGGATGATGTTATTTTATAGCATTCTACAGTAATAAACTTTAGTGGTGAGTTTAACAGCTTTCAGTAAGTTCTGTGAATCCTTCCAGTGAATTATCAAAGCTGAGAATGACCTTGAGTATCCCCGAATTGAAATTTGTACCAGAAGTTGTAATGGTCTTGGGGACTCCTAAACATCCTAAACATACACTTGGTGTCAGAAGTGAGGATGATATTGAGGTTAGAATTATCTTGAGGAATCCCAAATTTGCAAATACATATCAGAAAAAGTGCTCAAATTATAGATATACAGCTTAGTGAAATTATACAAACTGAACAGTGCAACCAGCATCCAGATGAAGATACACAATGTTACCCATATCTTGGAAGCTCCCTTCATTTTCCCACCCTGTCACTACCTCCTCTCAAAGGTGATGTTTTCATGAGGGTATATTTATGGCAAAACTTATAGTTTAAACATGTGAAGTTTTTAAAATGCAATTAAACCCTAATAAATTTAATAAAAAATAGAGAAGATAACTTCCAATAGTGATAAATGCTGTAAAGTAGTTGTAGTAGTCAGCCAAATGAGTGCTGATGCAAAGTGCCAGAAATCTGTTGGATTTTATAAAGGGTATTTATTTGCGGTAGAAGCTTACAGTTCCAGGGTCCTAAAGAGTTCAACTCAAGGTTACTTTTCTCACCAATTCTGTTGCCAATCTTTGTGAGGGTTCAGCCTTCCTTCTTCCTCTTAAGGCTCTGTGGTCCCAGCTTCTTCTGATCTCAGCAGTAGGCTGGCATGGGGCTGAATTCTTTTCAGGCTCAGCTGCTCTGTTTGCTTCACAAGGTCAGCTGTAAACTATAAGGCGAATGGCTCATCTCTCTTCCTGGGCCACAGAATCCAACTCCCCTCTTCCATGTCTATGGAGCACTCTTCCTCTGTGTATTTGTTCTGTATATCTTTTTCTGTGAGTGTCTGTTTATATAACCCACCAAGGGGGTGGGGACTCAACCCTGAGTCACCCTAATGACATGGTCAAATCGAAGCCTTAATCTTGATTTAATCAAGTAAACACAAAACCTTTGAATTGAACACAATCAAAGGGTATCATGTCCAGAGGAACAGACCAGTTAACAAAAATAATCAATATCTTTTTTTGGAATTCATAAACAATATCAAACTGCTGTAGTAGTTAAATGGAAGAAGGAGACAAGTTTTTGAGGAAATAGTATTTTTTTTTTCCACGAAAGACCTGAATCATAATAAGTCAGAGAGGAAAAGATCAGGGGAAAAAGGATTCCAAACAGAGAGAACAGGGACTGCATGCAGACATATGGATGTGGCCTCATAAACATAATCTCAAGTTAAATAAGCCAGGCACAAAAGAACATTTATGAACAATTTCTTTATATATAAGGCACAAAAACGACAAATTTATCTCTGGTGTTCAAAATCATGATAGTGATTATCTTTGGGAAATTGGGGCAGGTGGAGAATGTTAAGGTATACAAGGGAGTCTTCTGAGTGTTGATTAATGCTTTTAATTTAGGTGCTGATTTTCCAGTATACTTGGTTTATGAAAATTCTGCAAGTCACACACTTCTCATATGAACACTTCTTGGTATTGTATTAGTCAGCCAAAGGGGTGCTGATGCAAAATACCAGAAATTGGTTGGTCTTTATAAAGGGTATTTATTTGGGGTAGAAGTCCACAGTTACCAGGCCATAAAGCGTGTTTCTTCCCTCACCAAAGTCCACTGCCAAGTGTTGGAGCAAGACAACTGCCGATGTTTGCCAGGGTTCAGGCTTCTTGGATTCCTCTCTTCCCGGGACTGAATTTCTCTCTGGGCTAAGCTCCTCTGTTTCCTCCACAAGGTCAGCTGTAGACCATGAGGTTCTCTAGGCTTTGCTTCGCTCCACAAGACCAGCTGTAGACTATCAGGCAAATGGCTTGTCTCTATCCTGGGGCTTCTCTCCTTCCTCACGACCAAGCTCTCTTACTTCCCAGGGCTCCAACTCAAGACTCCAACATCAAAAATTGCTCCCTCTGTCCTTTGCCTTGCCTTTTATATTTGATTCCCGGCCCACCAAGTGGTGGGGCTCAACGCCCTAGTGATGTGGCCCAGTTAACGCCCTAATCATAATTTAATCATGCCCAGATTAGCAGACCCGTTTACAAGCATGATCCAATATCTATTTTTGGAATTCATAATTACATCAAACTGCCAGACTGCAACAGGTATGTACACTAAAATACAATATTTTGCTGAAGCAAGCACTATACAATATAAAGTAAAAAATAATAATAAACACAAAAGATAGATATTTTATCTCCATTTTGGAAACTTTCCCAAGAAATAACTTTTGTAAAAAGTGATGTCCCTCTCCTGATATAGATGTGTAACTTGTAGACATTAAATATAAATAATGCATATTGACACTACATTTAATAACCATTTATTATAACAATTAAAGTATTTCTTTTTATTTGCTAGGAGAAAACATCTACCATGTGGGTATTAGTTACCTCTCAAGTTTAAGAAAAAATGTCATCAATTTACATCTTTCTAATATGCAGTTAAACAGGGATCAACTATCATTTTAAATCTAATAAATTGAATACCCATATCCATTTCCTACTTTTTTACATAATATACAAAGAAGACATTCTAAATCACTCTCAGTTGTAATCTAAAACACTACAAAACTTTCTTTCTGAAAATAAAACAAGCGAATTTTATGAAAATATGAAACATCTACACTGAGAATTCTTTGTACAATTTGGCAATCACACCTTGAGACAACAGAGTAAAAAGAAAACTTGGAATTATCAAGAAGATAAGAAGAAGGTAATCAAGAATAAACTAATATATGGAGCATCTATAGTGAGAATCTAGGGCTTAATAATTAAAAATCAATTTCAAACTAGGTATGATCATGTCAATTTTTATAAAACAGTAAGTTGAACTTAGAAAAATTAAGTAACTTGATTAAAATTACATAACCAAAAATAAGATTATGCTTCTGTGTTTCTAAGACAAAAGAGAAAGTATTCAAAAGTCTATAAAGTTGATAAAGTGTGAATACAGAAGATATTACATTACTCACAATTATCTTCAGTTAACCAAGAATTCATGCCTAAATCCTCTGGAGAACTAAATCATAAATTTAAGACATTATAAATACACTTTCATTATGTAGAAAGAAATTGGTTAAATAGCAGACCTGCAATTTATTCTTTCCCTAAAATGGGAGAAAGGCCTTATCAAATCTTGTGAGCACGCTAATAATGACAGATCTCCAGGCAAATAATTTAATGGTATTGCCAGCAGGGGAGTCCTCACCTATGGACTGCTTTCATGGGAGTTTGTTCTAGCATGCTTAAGATAAACAGACCTGGGATCAATGGATTTATATGATGTTTCTCCTTAGAAAATATCATATTAGCTATTTAAATATTTGAGTATAAAATGGGGATATATGAATGGCTTCTTTCTGTATAATGAATGTAGCTGCTGACATTTCTTAAAGACTCATATATTAATCTGGACTAAAGTGTGTCTAATGTGGCAAGCAAGGGCAGGGTGTTCTGCATTTGCCTGTCCTGGACTTATCCCTGTTTGACTATTCCTTGTAATTCCTTGTATCCTTGGCATTCTTAATAAAGTTTGATACCAGGTAGGATCTCTGATTTGCATGAGTCTGACATGACAATGTCATCCTTTGTGTTATCTTATTATAAACCAAAGGGAAAAATTTAGCTTTCTTTTAATTTAATTCCCAAGATTGCAAGAGGTAATATTAAATGTCTTTTCACAATATTTATATAAATAAATGAATATGAGAAACATGGTAACATAAATTTAAATAAGTATAAATGGGCTACACTTCTAACATATTGAGGCAGAGATCAAAACAATAAAGTACCTGGGTAACAATATTGGGCAACAGCAATCATACATCTGACCAAATCTGGAAATGGGTTTTATATTTTGTCTTAATTTGGGTTCTGCCATAAGCAGATGCTGAGACAAAAATTTGGATACAAGAACTTTCTTTGTGAGTTGATCCTTTGAAATCCTTCCAGGAAGTGGTGAAGTGAGAAAGTGAAAGGAGTAAAAGACAATAAAAATGTGTTAGTGAACAACTTACCACTCTGGGCAATTAGGCTTATTACCATCAGGATTCACTGAAAGACTGTGCAAAACATGACTTATAACTATTAGACTTTTAGCAGGAAATTTGGAGAATTTATCTACCAACTCCTTGCCCTCAATGACTAACAGAGGGTCCAGAGGCACTGATTTACTTACACATCAGTCCTTTCTGTTGTGAAGAATTCATATGGCCAGAGAAATCCCTTAAACAGAAAGATTCAGGAATTTGTCCATATGTATGAAACTTCATTGAAAGCTACCTTGGGTGTAGGCCAAGGAAATATAGATAGGAAATTGACAGCTTGTGCTACATAATATTTTGCCTATTTTTGTGACCCTTCTTCTGTGACACTCTTCTTCATGGAACTATGGCTTTGTTTTTAAAGTTAAAACCTAGGGTGAGCTCAAGTTTGGTGGTTCAAGGTCATCGTTTCAAAGAGGCAAAGTAGACATAAGTTCTTAATCTATTTGGGCATGATTCATGTATTTTACTAAATGAAATATATTTGTAATAGGAAGCATTGTCTTTTAAACTCTGTTTACCCCTGAGTGGGCTATATAGATGACTCTTTCATATATATATATTTCCCCATGAATTATAATCTGATACATTTTTTGTAAAATATGGATAAAATCAACCACATTTAAAAAGGTGGACCTTGGTGATAAGTAAAGGATGACGGAATTGATATTATCAGGATTGGTAGACCAAGTAAATAAGACAGTCATAAACTGAGTGTGGGGAGTTAAGGTGTCTGATGTCCTAGGTCACTTTATATCTGACAACAGAGTAAGAACAAGGGTAAATATGGCAAACCATGTAAACTGTGTCAAATGAAACTGGAGGAAGTAACGGACAAGAAGAAAATTGAGAGTTGAGAAAGAAAACTAAGACATCATGTTATTTTCAGAAAACTATGGGGTAGTGGTCTACAGAGGTATTTAGCTATTGTTGCTCTGACCTAAAGGAGCTTTCTGTTTTGTAAGTCTGGCCCTAAATGTGTAATGACAATGGGTGTAAATGGCACCTATTTAACTGAAATGAGGTATGCATTGCCTATACTCTCTAAAAAGATTTACTTTAAGAAATAATGTGGAACCTTCGGTAACTTTCACAAAACCTGGAATTTAATGGCAAGTATCTTAGGTAGGTCTCTCATGACTGACACACTTTTTTAAGTGTTTGAATAGGGTTCCTAGAGGCACAATTTTTGTCTCCAGCAGAGGAAATAATATTTTCAGAATGAAATTTGTGGTACACTCACAGGAGCAAAGCCTGTGAAAGTCATTGGGGGAGTGTATATGGCAAAGCAGATATAAAAGAAGAAAAAATATCTCTTATTTTGACTCAAAGATCTGAGCTGACCATTATACTTTGATCAATGTTGGTTTTGAGCTTTATTAATAGATTATGAGAGAGAACTTGGATGAATCAGCTCATAAAGAGAAGCTTTAGATTGACAGAACAATCTCTAGATCTAAAGTTCTCCTGCATGGTGACCTAGATTTTTCCTGGATCCTATTAATGCATCAGAACTGGCCTAGTCTCCAATCTATTAATAAGGTGGGGCAAGGGATGATGGTATGTGGTACATGGTCTTCCACTCCATTATGATCTGATCACCATGACTATAAAATGTGCCATGTGGATGGTAGTGAGGGTATTCAGGTGGTCCCTGGTGGGCATTAAAATATAATCACACAAAGAAAACAGCTTAAATGATAGTTTCAGTGTGATAATGTAATTTGAGGGTAGTTTTATTAATGACATTAAGAAACCACAGATTTTTTGCCATATGGTTAACTGTCTCCAAAGTTTGATATACATATCATTACAAATTCAAACTCAATTTACTCTTCTATTTCTTCCTCCTTGTATTCATTACTTAGTGGAATTGGCCTATTGAGACTTATGCTAATGTGTAAATACATTCAACAATCTGTTTTTGAGAAACAACATGAAACAATCATAAAAAACATGAGATCTATAACACAGCTATCTCCCTATAATTTGTGACAAGGAATAGTTCTATTGTGCCAAAGACTTCAGTTGGAGATTTACTTAAAGCACTGACTATCCTTCTTACTTAAAAACAACTTCAAAGACGTTGATTCTTACGCATATCTAAATAGCTTCTCTACATAGGAAGCATCACAGTCTGCCATAAGTTTGAGTTTTGCCTGTACTATTTACCTTTTTCATTTGAAAAAAAAATGCTGATACAGATTTCCTCTTCTTCAGGAATTTTTTTTTCTTACAGAAGTTGTAGGTTTACAAAGAATTCATGCAGAAAGTACAGTGTTCCCGTATACCTCCTGTGACAGCTTGAAGTTCTTTTATGAATCACCAAAAGTAAAAGATTATATTCTTAAACTAATCTATTCCTGTGGATGTAGTATGCTTTCATTGCATTAGATTCATTTTAGATCACTTCATTAGATTGCTTTTGATTAGACTATGTCAGTGAGACATGAGCCAGCTTGGGTCTCCATCCTCTTGCTGGGTCTGATATAAACGGAGACACAGAGACAAGGAGACCAAGAGAGGAAAAGGAAGGTACCATATTGATCCTGCCATGAGAGAAAGGACTGCATGAAAAGAGAAGGCCCTAGGGCTGAGAGAAATCCCAGAGCCTGGAACCAGCAGAGCATAGAGGAACAGAAAGAAGCTCCTGAAGGGCTGGGCCCACGGAGCATCTCAAGGCTGAGGAAACAATCCCTGACATATGACTTGGAGCACACAGCTGAACTCAGGAAGAAAGCGGAGCAGCAGAGACCTAGAGAGGAGGCCCAGTTAAGAGCCAAGCCCTGTGCCTGGTTGCCCACAGTTGAGCTCCAGAAAATGGTAGATTCAGGAGGGGAAGGCAGGGACCTACTCAGAGATTAGTGACCATCTTTGCCACATGGCAGGACCCCAGAATCAACAGTAGCTGACTTTGGTGAGAAAGCATCTCTGATGGTGCCTTGATTTGGGCAGTTCATGGCCTCGCAACTGTAAACTTTTACCCCAAACAAATCCCCTGTAAAAAAGCCAACCCATTTCTGGTTCTTTGCTTTGATGGTCTTGTGGCAAGCTAAAACACCTCCCAACACACATTTGCATTAGTGTGCTACTTTGTTACAACTGATGAACCAATATTATTATAATTATACTCTTAGTTACAGTTCACAATTTATATTAGGGTTCAAACTTTTTGTTGTACTGTTTTATGTGTTGTTTTTTTTTAAATTCTGGTAATATATATACAACATAAAATTTCCCATTTTAACCACTTTCAACTTTACAATTCAGTGGTGTTAATTACATTCACAATGTTGTGCTACTATCACCACCATCCATTACCAAAACATTTCCATCACCCCAAACAGAAGCTCTACCAAAAAAACCCACATTTATTCCCCACTCCCACCCATTTCTGGTAACCTGTATTCTAATTTATGATTCTATGAATTTGTGTATTCTAATTATTTCATTTAAGTGAGATCATACAATATTTGTGTTTTGGGGTTTGGCTTATTTCACTCAACATGATGTCTTCAAGGCTTATCCAAGTTGTATGATTTATCTAAACTGCATTTCTGTTTCTGGCTAATATTCCATTGTATGTATATTCCACTTTCAGTTTATCATTTCCTTGGTTGACAGACACTTGGGTTGCTTCCATTATTTGGCATGGTGAATAATGTTTGAATATCTCTTCATGTCCTTGCTTTCAATTCTTAGGGCTATACCTAGAATTGGGATTGCCAGGTCATATGGTAATTCTATACTTAAACTTTCTACAGAACTGCCAATCTGTCATCCACGGTGGCTGTACCATTTTACATTCCCACCAACAGTGTTTTTATTTCTCTACAACCTTGCCAACACATATCATTTTCCATTTTTTAATAGTAACCACAGTGAAGCGCTATCTTATTGTGGTTTTGATAGGCATTTCCCCTAATGTGAGCATCTTTTCATGTGCTTCTTTGTATATCATCTTTGGAAAAATGTCTTTTCAAGTTTTGCCCATTTTTTAAAAATTGGGTTGTGTATCCTTTTGTTCTTGAGTCATGGGAGTTCTTTATATATTCTGGCCATCACACTCATATATTTTCTTCCAATCTTTAGGTTGTCCTTTCATGTTCTTGATAACGTTCATTGATGAAAGAAAGTTTTTAATTTTGATGAAGTCCAATTTATTCATTTTTATTCTTGCTGCTCACCTCTTCAGGATTTAAAATCTATTTTCTTTTCCTTCTTTTCCTCTTTTCCTCTTCTCCTTCTCTCCTCCTCTCCGTTTCTCTTTCTTTTTTCTAGCAAAATGATGCTTAAATCTAGCAGTCCTGTGTCTGGTCCTTTGTGCTAATTCAGTGTGTCTGTTTCGATTTCCTACATAGCAATAATGATGCCGAATTATTTTCTATGTACCGTTTAAGTGACATTTGGGGATTTCTCTAATTATTCTAGTTTTTTATAATAGTTTGAAATTCCTTTTAATCACTATCAGACTTTGTTAATGCACAAAAGTACCTCCATATACATGACCTAGATGTTATTCAAGGCAGAGTCTACCATACCACTAAACACATACACAGTTTCACAATGTCACATGAGGCAATATTGGAGTTTCTACTGAAATTTACTCTTCACTAATGTGAATTATTCTGAGTGGAGAAATTATTTACCTTCCTTATTCCACTGTTAAATTTATCATTTTCCTGTGATGGTTAAGTTCACATGTCAACTTGACCAGGTTATCATGTCTGGATGATTGATAAAGCAAGCTCTGACCTGATTGTTATTGTAGGACATTTCCTGGGTGTAAATTATCAGTAAATTGATTGCACCTACGACCAATTACCTCTACAATCAACCTAGAAGATTGCCTGCAATAATGAAAGACATCTCTTCCAATCAGTTGAAGGATTTAAAAGGACAAGTGATGATTTCAGGAGTCAGAAGAGAGAATTTCCATCTCTACTTCAGCCAGAGAGCTTCTCCTGGGGAACTCATCAAAAACCTTTATTGCAGTTCCTTCCCACCTTGTGGACTTACCGATCCCTACATACATGTGAGACAATTTTTATTTAAAATTTCATAATATTTACATATATTCCATACAAAGAACACAATAGTTAGCAATATGTTTGAAAAGTACAGATTCACCTTATTACTATAGAGACTATGCTAATAGATATTTCTACCAATATAACAGTGTCTAATTTCCATTAAATATGTGTGTCCTTATTCTGGAGCAAATCCAGTGCTAAGTATTTTACATATTTTGTCTTCAAATCCTCAACATAAATGTTATAAATACATATTGCTGACTTTCCCACTTTATGAACAACCTGAAGCTTGGTTGGATTAAATAATTTGTCCAAAATCACAGAAATGGGAAATTTAGGCCAGTACTGGACTCCAGACTCCTTGCTCTTAATTATTGCATACGAGTGAGTCAAACAACGTTCTTCAGAAATTATATCACAAGTTTTATTCTTCTCTGTCCGCAACTGCTAACAATGAGTACCTAGTAAACATGTGGAATCACTTTTCTTTTTTAGGCAATATACAAATTTTGGTAAAAATGTCTACTATGCTCTGTAAATTAAGTACTTCTACTCATGCATAGTTTGCTTTAAGGTCTTTTTCAAGGGTCCTCTGTCTTTAGAAAACCCATTTTCTGATTACCTCTAACTGAAATTGGCTTTCTAAGTTTTTACTCCAAAATATATATATATTTTTAATTTTGGATATCATTACTTTTAATTTATTAGTTCTCCAGTAATTTCAAATAAGTTTTTTAAAAAAATCAACTTTATTGGGTTATATTTGGCATACAATAAAGTACACAGGTGTAAAATGTGCAATGTGTATTTATATATACAAGTATTTCTAGTTAGAAAATTCTGTTTCTGGCACTATATGATTATGTGTTCTATATTTCTCTACACAGTGAAGTAACTGAAAATGTGCTTTGACATAACATCTTTTTTTTGCATGAAATAATTAATGCTCTTTTATTATTGTATTTCCTTAGAAATTGGCATTGCAGTATCAGCTTCACAGTTTTCTTAGAACTTATAACATTGCATCTCTAGTGGGCTTGTGTAAATTTAATATTTCCATGTTATTAAATTTGGATGCATATGCCATTTTGAAAGTAGAAATTTCTTATAATTTTCAAATAAAAAACAATACGCTCTACTGTAGTTAGAAAAGTGGTAAATATTTAAGTCCCTTCTCCAGCTCAAATCTGTAACAAGCACTAGAGATTTAAAACAATGTATAAGAGAAAAAAAAAAAAAAAGATAATGTAGACTATGTGAATAAATCCTAGATAATATGGTATAGTTCTTAAGATTATGTTAAAGAGAAGGATCTGGGAGATCAATGGAGATATCAAAATAAAACATAAAGTGGAAGAAGGTAAAATTTGGAGAAATATGGAGAAAGAGAGCTAAATGTAGAAAATTGATTCTATAGATTTAATAGATCAATATTATAACTTTTAATAAACCATCTATTTATGACCTAAAGCAAACAGTTTAATGGATAGAAAATATATGTGTATCAATTATTGCTCCTAATGGATAATAAGCAGCAAAATTTCCAAAATGTAGAAAGATAATAGTTCCCTCTTTAATTCTAAAACATTTATTAAGAATTTCAATATCAAAAAGGATAACTGAATAAAAACAAAACTTGCCATCCAATTTTAAACAGCATATCTTAGACATCTATTACTAATCTATTATTTCTCTTCCATGGCTAATATTCTAAATTTAAATTCTAAGACATGACATTAAAATGTCACAAACATTGTGAAGAATGTCTTAAACACTAAAAATGGCTCAGATTGTTAAGTATCGCTTTGAATTACTGTTGATTATACTACACTTTAATTAGGCCCAATAAATTACAGTTAAATTTATATTATTAGGGCTAAATATAGAAAAAATCCTAATTAAGTCCATCTAACATAATTTTTTCTCTAAAGATAATAAACCTAAATATTTCAGGTTCATTGTTTTGATATATGTTTATCTTTCAAGCCTGTCATAATGCATTCATTTACTTAAATTTGTTTCATTTCTATTTTATAAAACTTCTACCAGTGATTCAAAACTAATTAATATTATTTTAGAAATTATAATATAATAGTGTGCAGAAACATTACATTTTCATATACCAAAGATAATAATGTCAATGAATTGCATTCTTTGACTCTGTTTATGAAATGTAGTATGAAAGGGTTATGTTTTTATCACCAATTTAAAAAATTAAAGCTACAAAAGAGAGAGCATTTGCTGTGACTTCATTTTAAAGCAGGGACATAGGTCCTGGGAGATTAAATGATGTGCAGAAACTTGTACAATTAGTTGCTTATCTGAGAATAGAATGCAGATTTTCCTGCCTCATAGCAGGTGTACTTCACTGGTGTACTTCCTTTGCATCTGCACAGAATGTAGTGTTCTCTGAAGAAAACCTGGATTTCAGGACTCTTTCTGCATCTCCATCCACCCTGAAAAGGCAGAGCAAGAGGAGAATCAAATTGGGGTAATTGCTTCCTGCTGAGACCACACCAATTTTGACTTTTGAAGGAGCTAGCAATCAATAGTGAGAGGATAAAGGGATTACTGAGAAATCCTGAGCCACTGGGTCAGGGAAAGAGTCTTTGTATGTATATGGTAGTAGAATCTCTCTTCATAGACATTTCTTTGTAAGTTCAATTTAATGCAATAAGAAGTGAGTAGTTTGTGTAAAATAACATAGTAAGTTGAATTTAAAAGTCAATGAACTTGCTAACCTTAAGGAAAAGTAAAACCATAAGTCAAACACCAATATGTGATCGCAGTTACTGGGGATTTATGAAAAGTACTAATTATGAGTAAAAGTTAATGGAAAGTATTGATACCTTCAATGATATTAAATATATCTTGTGATATAAAGCTTATTCAGTTCTCTAGCAATAAATATT
>JAQZBX010006016.1:0-54792 GCA_029593785.1 Cabassous unicinctus
TAATAATGATAATTATTTCCAACATATTTAATAAAGTGCTTTAGATTTGACTATTTCTATTAAATTAACCAGATGGTGATAGCACATAATTTTGCCCAGAAATGTACATTAATTATTAACAATAAATGCAGGGCAAAACAACAGACTTCAGTAATATAACTGCACATCTGCAAAGGAGATTGTTGGCGATTTCAAAATGCTAATTCTGTGATTAATCTTCCATTTGGCTACTGAGCAACAGAAGTCATGCAAACAAGAAAGCTAAGATGAATGATGGTGCATACAGATTTCAAATAGGATTCTTATCTCAGACAACAGAAGGAGACTTGGTAGACAGCAGGAACTTCTCACCAAAAATATGTGTACTTTTATCACTGAACAATTTGGAGGAAGATATGTACCATTGTCTTTATTTCAGGCATCTGACCATGGGAGCATGGAGGAAACCATTTCTTCTCTCTCTCCAAAGATTTCCAATTCACTATCCTACAGTTTCTTCCCCACAGAATTAAAATCTTCAGATAGCTAGCAATCTCCTTTCCACAACACAAGGGAAATTATCCTGTACTGTTACAAAACTGTGGTACCTTCACATCTGGAATACAGCATGTCATTCTGGTCACTCCACCTCAAGGTAGACATAACAGGGATGGAAAAGTTCCAAATAATCAAGAGGACTGATTAAGGGCCTTCTGTGTACGGACAAATTGAAAGAAAAGGACCCTTCAATCTACAAAGACAGAAGGGAAACACAACCAAAGTCCTTAATACTAAAAACAATGAGCAGATCGAATCCATATTATTTTAACCAGCCTCAGATGTCAAAAACATGAATAATCAAGGAGATTCCTAATTGCTAGCCTTCTGAAAGTGACACACATATATTAAAACTTAAAAATGTAGGTTGGGGGCAAATTTAAGGTAGTCTACCTTGTAGAATTTACTAGTCCTTTGTAACCCAAGAAAAAACGTAAATTGAAAGTATAATCTTACAAGAGTTTAATCTTAATTCCCATAAGTCCATAATGGATTGTTTTTAGAAAATACTTGGCTAAAGATAAGAGATACTTAATTTATTTTTATAAGGTAATGAGTGAATATTTTGGACTCTATAAGTCAGACAGGGGAGAGTCAACAAAGGCCCTTCCTTTCCTACTAAAGATAAATATTAATAATAATCACAATCAACAAAATTTATGAAACTTTATATGGAAGGATAAAAAAGACAAGAGGAGTGGATATGGCTCAAGCAGTTGAGTGCCTGTTTCCCACATGGGAGGTCCCGGGTTTGGTTCCCGATGCTCCCTATAAAAACAAAAACACAAATGACAAGCAAACAAATGTAAAAACCAACTCAGGGGAGCCAATGTGGCTCAGTGGTTGAGCACCAGCTTCCCACATATGAAGTCCCAGGCTCAAGCCCTGGCTCTGGTACTAAAAAAAAAAAGTGAGAGAGAGAGAGAAGTCTTAAATTACTAAAATCAGGAATGAAAGTGGGAACATTACTGCCAGTCTATAAAAAGGATTATACCCATATAAAAAGACTGACAGAAAATTATTAACAATTTTATGCCAAGAAATTAGATACCCTAGACAAAACAGTCAAATTCTTAGACACAAACTTCCAAAACTCACACAAAAAGTATAATATTTCAATAGACACATAAGTAATAAAGAGATAGATCTAGTAATCAAAAAACTTCCCACAAAGAAAGCCAAGGACCAGATGATTTACTGATGAATTTCTACCACATATATAAAGAAAAGTTAACAACAATCCTTCACAAACTCTTGTAAAAATAGGAGAGAACAGAATATTTATAACTCATTCTATGATACCTTTATTACCCTGATACCGAAACCAAAGAAAGACATCACAACAAAAGAAAACGAATACCCTTTACAAATACAGGTGCAAAACATCCCAAAATACTAGCGAGTCAAATCCTGCAACATCTAAAAAGGCTTATATGGCATGACAAAATGGGATTTATCCTAAGAATTCAAGGTTAGTTCAACATATGGAAATTAATCAATGTAATATACCATATTAATAGGAAAAAAGGCAAAAACCACATTATCATTACAATAGATGCAGAAAAAACATTTGACGAAAATTAATGCCCTTTCATGATAAAACACCCAACAGAATAGGAATATAAGGGAACTTCCTCAATTTGATAAAGGTCATTGAGAAAAATCCATGGTCAATATTATGGTTAATGGTGAAACACTGGAAGTTTTCCCCTTAAGATCAGAAACAAGGTAAGTATGTCTGCTGTTACTACTTCTGTTCAACATTGTACCAGTGATATTAGCCAGGGTAATTAGGCAAGAAAAAGAAATAAAAGCAACCAGGATCTGATAAAGGACTTGTATCCAGAACATAGCAAAGAACACTTAAAACTCAGAAATGAGAAAACAAACTACCCAATTAAAAACAGGAAAAAGATATTAACAAATACTTCTTTAAAGAATATATACAGTTTTCAAATAAACATTTGAAAGGATAAGGAGGATCAATCCTGGGACATACCAGAAAAAGTCTTCTAAAAAAATGGTCCTATATATGCTCAATGAGCTAAAGGAAAACATGTCCAAAAACTAAAGGAAATCAGAGAAATGATAGGTGAACACAAAGTATCAAAATGAAGAAGGAAATTATTAAAGGAAGCCAAACAGTGAAAGGAGACCACAAGAACAGAAATAAAAAATTTCCTAGATTTGTTTCAACAGCTCATTGAAGCTGGCAGAAGAAAAATGCAAACTTTAAGATAAAACAATTGAAATCATACAGTCTGAGGAGCAAAACAAGAAAGAATGAAAAAAAGGACAGAACCTGAGGAACCTGAGGGTCACTCTCAAGCACACTAATATATACCGGTGGGTGTCTTAGAAGAAGGAGAAGAGAAGGAGGGTGAGAGAACATTCAAAGATAATGGCTCAGAACTTCCCAAATTTAACAGAAGACTTGAATATACACAAATAAACATATACAAATAAGACATGTTTCAAGATAAAAAGAATTTAGGGCATCACATGCTTACTTTCTCTTTTCTTCTTACAACTTTAAATATTCTAAGGAAAATGAAATGGCCCATATCTTCTTGTATTGTGCTGTCCTCACTAATCAAGTCTATTTGTTCACATTCTGGAAAAAAAAAATGTTCTCTTGGCCTGCTTTGCAGGTTTGTCCTGGCACATGGCTATTTAAAAGTTAGCTCTTGAATAGAAAGGGTAATGGAGAGGGAGAAGTCATAGTCAACCCAAAATATCTGTTAAAAGAAAATTGCTAACAACCTCATGTTCTCTGAGCCTGGTTAAGGCACAACAGTTACTCCTTCCACCACCCACCCCTACTTCTCACCTCCTCCCCCTGTTATTTGGGGCTAAGTAAGGAGGTGCCATATTGGTTGTTGTTCTTGGAGTAGAAGCAGAAGATTCAATCCATGTACCAGATTATGCTAAAGTATTGACAACCCCAAAATCGCAGCCACTAAAGACAACCAAGTTTATTTCCCTCTCAAGCTACAGGCCCACCATGAGTTGGCAAGAAGTTCTGCTTATTGTAGTAACTCAGAAATACATTGACTTTTAAAGCTTTTCCCCACTAGTGAAACAGGTCATTTATGTTCACATTTAACTGGTCAAATCAAGTTGTGTGGCCAAACCCAACCTCAAGGAGGGGAAAAAGATATTAATGAATCTAATACAGGAACCATACTACCCCAAAAGCCTAAACAATGTTTCCCTTAAGTCCTGTTTTGTCCATTGACCTAGACAGAAGTTCTAGCTGCTCTCATCCTTCCTCAGGATTAGTCCAGAAGGGGAAAAGAATGCTCTGCAGAAAAATAAGGTTGCCTTCTTATGTGTTGCCAGCATAGCAGCATGTCAGAAACCAGGTGCCACCAACTGGCCAGCTAAAGGCACTGGCCCTGGCCTCCACTGGTCCAGACCATTTCAGAAATGAGCATCATTAACGCCACTTGAGAGGGATCGACATGGTGGCCCATTAGATACAAAGTCTGAGGTAAATCAATCCTGGGTCCATGCAGAAATGCTCAAATCTCATATTCTCACCAGATGTTGATATTTTAATCTGAAATGACTTCTGGTATTAAAAAGTACATTTTCACCTCTAATACAGAAATAATGTCTCTTCAACCTGGTAGCCAAAGAGTAAATACCAGACTACTTTAACTCATTTGCTGGGCACAATAAACATTACTTTGATTTGATAACTCCTAATGAGGACAGCAGACCTCAGTGATACAAGCAAACCATTGGATTGAGAACAAAAATATCAACATAGGCACAATCTCCTAATTTTCTCATCTTTGATGTACATTAGTTGGTTAATGGACTTGAGCCAGGATATCTACAAACAAAACAAAGTGGATAATTGAGCAATTATCTGATGAATTTAAACACTAAAGAAAGTGACTTTGGATAATTAAGATTTTGTTTTAAACTGCTGGAGCATCTTTCTTTGGGGAAAACTTCATGGACACAGGAGCAAAAGTAGGTGTGTAGATTTGTCTTTTCCACTGCATTTTAGAGCATCCTAAAGAAACCTAGGAGGGCTAGAAGAGGGACCCAACCTTTTGGTGTGGGCTGTTAAGCTACACGATTAGCAATGCCCACTCTGCTGCCATCATGGGAAGCCAGGATAAAAATAGATATAAGACATGGAAATCTTGGCTTCAGCCCTTTTCTAGTGGCTTAGTGCTCATGGTCCAACTCCTCTGCATGAGTGATCTGGGGCCCAATATCAGCATCCTTGGATGGGGAAGCACCAGCCCCTCCCGTGCTTGATGGATGGGGCTGGGGATGGGGTCTGGGTTTGGTATCTAAGCTTTGCACTGGACCATTACTGGTCTCCATTGAGCTTTGAAGGTGACCAACTGATTTGCAAGGGATCAAACTTGCACAGGTTAACTCTTACCTATCAGCACTATTATCCATATTTTCTCATAGTTAAGAAAACTAATGCATGGAGAGATTGATAGTTAGTCCAGAGACATAGATTAAATAATTGGTAGAACCATGGCCAGAACTCAGGTCTGTTTGGCTTCAAAATTGCTACACTCTAATGACTTCATATACCCCTAAACAACTTATTACCACTGTAGTAAAAATGAAATACATGGCCTATTTTATTGCCTATTTTGGGGAATTCTTTCATTGTAATATGAGATAAAGCAGTAAGCTCAGGATAATAAAGTATTTCCCTAACCACATCATAGGATATCTAGGCATGAGTGGCCCACCAGACCCCAGTGTCTCCCTGTCAAACAGTGCAGCAGGGACTATACCTCAGAACTCAAAATGAGAATTAAGAATTAAAACCAGGTACTGAGAGTATGGAACATGCTACATTCTTTAGAAGTCAGATGATTACCCAAATCATTCAAGTAAACATCATCATATGTACACACTAATTCAAATATTCCAAACAGATCAAGCTATAAATTTGAACTATATTTTTGTGGGTCAAAACAAATTGGATATTGACAATTTTTGAAACTTAAAGGGAAAATTAAAATTTCCCATTCACAAGGCAATTTACAGACAAGTTGAACTCTCCTGGATAGTGCCTTGCATCAACCAGCCAAGATTCCCCCAAAGTTGTACATCCCTCCAAAAAAATAGCCAAAATCTGAGCAAAATAGATATGCATAATGCAAGGTGCTGGATTTCTGCAGATATTTAATAAAGACTTTAAAAATCTTCAGTAACTAGCTAGCAAGGAACCATTTACCGAAGTAGGGCATGGTGTGATTAGGAAGAAATATTAATTCCGAGAAAGACATTCACTAGCTTCTAGGACCTTCTAGAGAGAAAAAGCAGTTCAAAATAGGTAGATCTGAATGTCTAGCACCAGGCATAACCTCAAATGTCAAAGTTCAAAATCCTTTGTTCTAAACTGAGAAATGAAGGGTTTTGAGTGATTACTCTAAATCAGATCTTTTCATGTGAAGGAGGAATGTTTTGGAACTTCTATATTAGGATCTGTTTTCCAAGGACAGCTCCAGAGTCCTCTCATTTGGAAAATATGGCCAATAAATTCAAAAAAATTCAAAACATCCCTACTTGAAAAGTGAAGCGATAAATGAATCACATAAATTTTGAGAATGAGAGAGAATTATATGTCATATGTAATATCTAGTGGCAATACCAGGACACTAGACTGGGCAAGAATTACTATGAAAAATTGCCTGGTTTAAATAGCAATTAAGGATTTAATGGGGGAGAGTAATCAGGAATATGGGTGATCTAGCCAGTAAAAGAGCATTAAGTGGATAATACAGTACTCAAAATATGCCCTGTGAATATTCATGAGTTGATCTTATTGTGACTTATCTACATGGTGACATTTTCCAGTAAGAAAACATTTGACTAGAGGAAAATAGCTCCTAAACTTGTGACCATTATAAAATTCATATTGTTACGGAAGCAAAATTAAGTGTTATGAGCAAATGATGGACAGCTGGATAACATGCTGGAGAATAGGGACTCAGCACTTTAAAATGGTGATTTACTGCTAAGGGAAAATCCATGCAGTTTGATATGTTCATTCCCCCAAAATAGAAAACACATTAAAAGTGGTTGGTTCAAAAGGATAAAAAATAGCTTCATGAACCTCTTAAACCTTTTTGCATATGCTTGTTGATTTGTGATAATTGCTTTAATAAAATATGAAAAGGGCTATAAAGAAGTTCCAGATAAGAAAAAAGTTCATGTCCAAATAAAGAAGTTTGCTCTTTCACGCTTGTGAAGCTACCTGGAGGGAAATAAACAAATAACAATAGCAGCAACAGGAGCAGCAACAAGAATCCATTCGAGGACAAAGAATCGACTTAGGAAAATGACATAATTTCGGAGCCCCCAGTGGATACGGAAATCAGGAGAACTGAAATACATGCGTGCAGGTGAAATGCTGGCTGCACTGAACTCATGCAAAATAACTTGCTGAGAAAATACATAGACTTTGTATGTATTTGCTTAACGCCAAATGGTTTTAGAAGATTAAAGATGTGTTGTTGCCATAGAACTTCCCTACGTACATACTGTCAACATCAATTTTTTTTTGACATTTGGTCCAAAACATGACAGCCAGCCAAAGTGAGTGGTTTTCCCAGGCAGATTTATTTTTCTTTAGAAGATGGCTGAGCATGGTTTCTGGATCTGTAAGAGGGTGGCCCCCTGTGCCTGATGTTCGTGAGCCCACCATCTCTCTCTGAAGTTCCTCCTTCTGGCAGTGCTAATGACCAGTTCCAGCCAGCTGTCCTTTCTCTTTAGGGCATCACAATCATGAATGCATTCAGTGTCCAAGATTTTACCAGAGGAGCCCTCCGCCCGTTACTTAATAGAAAGAGAACTCTTGCTCAGCGCCTATGAAACTTGCTCCCCTTAAGTCACTAAAATAAAGTCGAACATTTTCCCGTTCATATTAATTTAATTTTGGGTTCACTCCAAGTTCTATGCAGTGCCATGAGAAAAAAGAAAATGTACATTTTCTCCTTTTATTATATATAATATAAGTTTGAGATCTGCAGACTCTAAAGTTAGTGTGAGGATGAATTTAACTTTTAAAGGTATGCTGAAACTTAACAAGAACTCCAAACATTCTTCATTTCCATCAAAAGTAAAATTCTTGGTTGGTTTGCTTCCTGGGGAAAAAGAAAGTACATGATCACTAGGGAGATGGATACTTATAATTAATACACCCTGTGAATGTCAGCTTCAGTATAACTTTTCCCTCCACACTTGTCATGGTGTCGCATTCATCCTTGAGGGATCCATCAATTCACACAGAAGCATCAGGCGGCCAGAAGGAAAGTTTGTCTTCATTTCTACCTTCTTTCCAAGGTTAACTACCTCTCAGATCACATTCAGACTCAAATGAGGAACTCAGGATTTTTTCCCAGGGTTTTAGTTCTTAAATGTAAAGAGGAAGAAAGAAAAATTAAGCCTAAAATGAGTGTGATGAATATTAATGAAGGTCAAAGCAATACTCAAGCTATCTCTGTGTTGGTGACCTTGAGCTATGTCACTTTACTGACCTTGATCCGCAAAGGATCTGAAGAAATGCAAACCACGGATACTGCAGACCTTCAAATATAATTATACATCTACACATTTTTACTGATTTAAAAAAAAAATCTGTAAATATAGTGCCATAAAATGACAAAGGTGTTGATCACAACAAAGCAGGGAGAGTGGCTCATGTCACTACACTAAAGACCTCAGCTTACAGGATCTATTCTGCTGGTCAAAAAGGTGAAAGTAAAATAGAAGCTAAGGAATTTGTTCCCTGTGCCGCTACCTTCATATACTTGTCCTCAAGCATTAAACCAGCTCTTTCTTTATTCTTGATTTACATATAGCATTAAAAATCCTTTGCTCTATTTTTAGAAATTTTATTTTTGTAAGCCTCAGTTTAGCCTGGGACTTAGTTTTCTTGAAATCCCTTTTTTATAATTTCATGGTTCTCTTTTGCATTTGTTCTGAGTCATGTGTTCCTTCTTTGTTCCAGTCTTTTAATCTTGAACTTCATCTGATTTTAAAACCAGCACTATAATGTTTTCTGTAAATGGCTCTTCATGCTCAGACTGTATAATCTGAACTTTATTTTTCCCAACTCTCCCTTCCCCTCTTTAGCCACATGACTGCTCCAATCCTAATCTGATGGCGTTTGTTCAGTTCAGGGTATCAAGCCACTCTCCTGGATTCTTCCCTTCCTGATTCCATTGCTATCCCTTTCTCTGACTCTGCTCTTCTTACCACTTCACCAGCAGCAACAGTGACAACTGTTCTTCCTGGATCTATTCTTGTCCTCCTTTCATATGTTCCTTGACTCTCTTCCTTTATCCAGTAGCTTTTGACTAGAAGCACCACCAGCAATTCAAAATCCATATGTCTAAAAGCTAGTTCACCAACCCTCTGCCCAAACTAGCTTCCCTTCTGTAGAGGCATATTTCTCCTGGAACTAGCATGAATGGCTCCACAAAGTCAGGTTACAAACAGGGGCACACAGACAGGGCCAGTTAGAGCCCCAAGCAGCCTGAAGAGCAGGAAGTCAGTAATTCAGCCATGAGTTTCCCTTCCCTTCCCGAACAGTTTAAAAAAAAAAAATGTCCAGAGATATTTGCAGTCCAAAAAATGGATCATCCCAACTTACACTCCTAATCAGAGACTGATTTGACCTATTGCTGACATTATCACCCTTGTTTCTCTGGCTGGACCTAAAGCTGTTTCTCTGGCTGGACCTAAAGCTGGACCTCTTGGGCAAGCACTTGTGTGGGCCCAAGCTGTGATGGGAGGAAGAGCCACAATGCAAGTTCTCCAGGGGAGAACGACCCCACTCGTGCATCCCATTTCCCCCCTTTGACACCCCAGAACTCATATGCACTATCACTTGTGGATGAGGAGCCCCGGGGTGGGGTAAGATGTATGTGAATTTTACATTGTCCTCAGATGAATCAGATGCCACTTTACCTCCTCTTTGCTCTGCCACATTGGACACCTATCATCTAGTATTTCCTTTCCTTTCTCTCTATTATTGATTCCAGGATGTTATGATCACTTTGTCCCAAGGCTCTTATCACTTTATTTGCAACCAAAATTTGTCTGGAATATCAGTTTCCATTAGTATCTAATAAAAATAAATGGTCAGCAGGTTATGTATTTAATGTCTCCTTTTAGCAAAATGCATTCTTCAATATATGAGACTTTCTTCACTAAATGTCGACACTCTGTGATCTGTATTTGAAAAGCATTGTCCACTTCTTCCTTCTGAATGAGTTTTGCAGCATACTCCTGCTACATCACTGATTCTGTATCTAATTCATCTATCTTAGTTCCAGTGCTTCCCACCATACCTGCCACTCCGTATTCATTGATTTTTCAGTTATAGAAGTTTTGATGCTATAAAACTTTTCCTCTTTTCAACACATTTAACTATTTTAGGACAAATTATGTCTTTCTATTCAGAAATCCCACTAAGGCTCAATAGACACTTTGCAATTATATTTGTGTATGTTTGTTTAAATACACTTATCTTTGTTAGTTCTTTTCCACTAACCAATTTCTTTACTTTGAATCTCCTATATTGTCTCAGAATTATCTTATTTCTGGTTTCCTTTTAATGCTTTCTCTAACAGAAGGGACAACTTCTTTTAAAGAAGATAAAACTACTATCAAACTTGGGATAAAATAGACATCTAATACTTATTTGCATATTTCTGCAACAGTTCTTATTTCCCATATTTCTTGGTGTGTCAGTTGAATTATATATCCTCATTAGTGCCCCTGAAAACATCACTTATACATTTCCATGGAAATTCTATTTCTAGGACTTGTGGGTATAGATTCTGGGGAATAGAAGGAGGGAGTTGTTCAAGTGATGCAATTTCTGGTTCCCACTTTTCTTCTCAGGCTGAGATAACTGAGTTTACCAGGCTTTCAGGGCAAGGTCTTCAGTCAAAGTGTTTACTTCAAGTTGTCAGAAGCAAGAGGCTAAAGGAAGAGATTAAATTTATTGCACAAAGACATGTTTTTACATAACCTAACTAGAAATTCCTTGAAAGCAGACACATGCTGTTAAACACAACGACAAAACTACTTGAACAAAGAATGCTGGCTCTAGTACTTGCAAAAAAAAGATTGGTGCCCCTGCAATTTCTCAGAGTAAATAGAATTGAGGGCAATTTGGCAGCTGGGCATCTGGGATATGTTATCATGAGTAAGTAAAAGGTCTGGAAGCCAAAATTCAAGTTTTCAAATGTGTTAAAGAATAACCTAGCCTTATGGCTAAGGTAAGTAAATATCTGAAATCCAGGAGGTTAGGTAAGACACTGATACCAATCATCAGAAAGAAGCAAGCTTAATCCTAGGCTAAGGCCGATTTCCCCTTTGGCATCTAGGGACTTTCTGCCTCTTGTTGATGACCCAGGAGCTGAAAAAAACACACAGGCCCGGGGTGCTGAGCTGAGGGCCAGGGCACTGTTGCCCCAGGCACATTCTGATTGGAGCTAAGGTGAGGGTAGGAATTTTGTATCCCCAGAAATTTCATATACAACTATTCTTTGTCAAAGGGTTTATATTTCTAGTTGATGATATAAAATAAAACCTATGTAAAACATAATTGCTAGTACATAGTGGTTCTGAGAATGTTCAAAGAAGGTGGTGAAGATGATCTGTCATAAACACAAAAACAACAATATGTACTAAATAGTAATATTTACTGAGCACTCTCTATATGCCAGACTCTGTACCTAGAGCCTTTTATCATTCCATCCTTACATCCTGCATGAGGCAGACACTATCATCACTTTCATTTACAGATCACAAATGCAGGTAAGAGGTTACATGAACATAATAAGGGTTGGCACAGGGACTATAATCCAGAACAGTCAGACCCTCAACCCAAACTCTCATGAAGATCTTGAGCAGGATCCTGAAGAGTAGGCATGATTTAGGGAGGCAAAGGGGAGGGTGATGAAGCCTATGGAAGATAGTACAAGACCAGCTGGATGGTTGTGGAGCATCTTCACTTGGAGAATACAGTGGGGGGTGGGGGCAATTATGGAAAGAGGGCTTAAGTGTCATCTAGTTAATCCAGAACTGCATGGATCCCTGATTGTCCCATAGCCTCAGCCTCAGAAAACTGTAGTATTCTCATCCTCATGAATCCAGCAAATATTCATTATCACACAAACCTGAATTTAATTTTGGTCTTCGTATATACAAGGAATGCAACTGTTGATGATTTGCTTAAATGATCAAAGTCTCAATGTTTTCATCTGCCAAATGGGATAATAGCAACACATATGTCCTAGGGCTGTTGTGAGGATAAAATGAGGTAATACTTGCAATGCATTCAGCACCAGGTCTGACATAGAGTAACTTCTCAATAAATGTTAGTTATCATCACTATTCTGCACAAGGCACCATTCCAAGAATCAGAAGAAGCATAAATCATGGTCTCAACACTTAAAAGCTTAAGCTCAGAAGAAGACAATAGATGTGATCACCGTTCTGCAGATGAAATGACAGGAGAGTTGGCTCACCTCTTTCATCAAGTCTTCCACCAATGCCAGTTAAGCAAGGATTGCTCCTCTGTCTGGACCCTTGTAGCACTCATACTTTGTTCCAGATGTGTTCATATACATTTTAATTTTCTCGGCTGTTCAAAGCAGATACCATGAAATGTGTTGGCTTTAACCATGAGGATTTATTATCTTACAAGCTTACAGTTTTGAGGTAGAGAAAAATGTCCAAATCAAGGCATCATCAAGGTGATGCTTTCTTCCTGAAAACCAGCTGCTAGCAATCCTCCACTCGTCTGACACATGGTGACATCTGCTGGTCTCTCCCTTCTCTGCTGGGTTTCATTGATTTCAATTTGTTGCTTTCGTGGCTTTCTCTCTGTCTGAATTATCTTCTCTTATAAAGGACTCCAGTAAGAGGATTAAGACCCACACTGGATTGTACCTTAACTGAAGTAACATCATCAAAAAGTCCTACTTACACTAGGTTTACACCCACAGGAATGGGTTAGCTTTAAGAATATGATTTTCTGGGGTTTCAAACCACCACAATATGTTATCTGTTTAATAGATGTTCTGTATGGACAGGGCCTGCCCTTTTTGTGGGCATTGCTGTGGAAAGTGGGAAATAGAGCTTGAAACAAAAGGTTGGTTTCATATTGGAGAAAGTAGCACCCAGGAAATAGATGGAAATGGGAGGGGAAGAGCCCTGTGATTACCAAGCTGGGAGTACTACCAAAGGAAGACGGAACAGGTTTAAACTAATTCAATTAGGTGAGTTAAATTAGGGTGTCTTGAATGTAGATAGTCCTCTTCCAAATTAAGAAATTTAAAAGCTTGATTTTGGGTAACTCCTCCCCTGTTTCTACACACACCACTTCCTCCATCAAGTAAGCTGGCCACCATACTTTTGCAGGCACTCACTAATCTTGTAACCCTCCTCGTTTTGGAGAATTATCCCTCTCTGTTCATAAGGCTTGCCTTCCTCAGACAATTACTTGCTCAAAATAACTTTTGCTCTCTTCTTCATTTCCTCTCTCCCTTGTCCCTCTTTATTAACTCCATTTGTCAGTATAGCTAGTCTCTGCTGTATGATAGGAGGGAAGCAATGTTATTAAATAAATTTAGCTAGGTTGTAAATGACTGACTGATGTCTTCTAAGTCTTACCAGGTGCTCTTTCCAGGATTATGTTTCCTTTGAAAAGGTATGCTTAAAATATACATGTTGAGGGACAGAGCATGCTTAGATGCCAAATCAAGTTCTTTGATTCATTGGAAAGAAAAGGAGTTTTTAGGCAATGTGGGTGAGAGATGCAGGCATGGTTTTTGTGACAACGTGGAAAAATAACCATTCTTGTAGCATTTTTGACCCGAGTTTCTTAAGCTGGGAAAGATTGTCTTGCAGAATACTGTTAGTGTGATGCATGCATTTAAAACAAGGAGGAATTCTAATTTTGGAATAAGCCAATGGTTTTGAATTGTTTCTTCTGGGAAGGTGGTGACAATTCCAGGAAAATTTCAGCAACAAAGCAGCACAAGGACCAATGACATTCAAATTTGTTTGACATAAAGATAACCAGGTGGTCAAAAACATTCTGACTTTTCATCTCAGCTAGGGACTTACAGGCCCCCTGATGAAAAGGACTCAAGCCACAGCCCTGAGGACTGCTCAATAAAGATGTTTTCCCAGCATGTGGCAGCAGTTAAAAAGCAAATAGGTTTCTGGAATGTAACAAAAAGGGTTGGAAGATACAGTGGCACAATGAACAATGAAGGCTTTTTCTTCAGAGAGACCGGACGCCTGCCATCTTACCACCTGAAAGCTGAGGCGGGTTGAAAGAATCCCAAGCAATGCGTCCGAGACACTTCGAAGTGAGAATGATCTATTCTGAATGTCTGGGAAGGCGAATTACTGGCAGTCAGATGGAAGGATTCACAATTACGAAAGGCATGGTGAAAGCTGATCAGATTCTCCTTTCTACTAGGCTTCATGCTTCAAAACAACCAGAACCTCATTTTATTAAAGTGCTCATCGCTGTCAGTTAAGGAGATGGGAGTCTGCTTGACAGCATTGCCTAAAAGGCATTGTTAAGGATGCTGGCAGGACTCAGAGGCCACCTGACCTAGACAGGGCTATAGCTTATGCATCCTCATAGCACAGACCTGGAAGCTAAAATACATTGCAAAGACAAGTCAGGCTGATTTCTAGATTAAATTCCCCTGTCCACTGCTGTGTGCTTCACCGAATGTGGTAAGCTGAGCGTGAACTTCAGCAAAGGGCTGTTGAGCAAATAAAGGCAGATAAAGAATGTTAAAAGGACTAAAAAAAAAATTATAAATTGCAAACTGTCAGACCATCCATAGCCTCAGCCAAGTCCAAATGGCTTCATTTTCCTTTTCTAGCCTGGCCAGTTCGCTTGAGTCTCTCCCATTGGTGCTTTTGGGATACGGTCCAGGCCATTACGAACAGATCCAACAATGTGAAGTGATCTTGAAGCTTGCAGAAAAGTTTGGGACTGCTTAAATTACACTCCATTTATCCTTACCAAGGGATTTTGTGGTTCCGTTAAAAGTATCTTTGGGTCCCTCCTGAGTTAGGTTGCAGTAGTTGTGCCAATTGGGAAAGATTTACAGATACAGTTCATAATAAATGCTCAGGATTCAGGATTTCCTTTTGGTTGAGTCTTCTGCCTCCTCTCATTTTAACGACTTTAACCTCTCTCCTTTCATAACATATGGTTCTCCTCTCTTGGTATCTTTTCAGTTAAATATGGAGGTATACCACTTTGACAACCTTGACCTTCACCCAAATATGGAGGGCTTTTTCCATGCTCGATCAAATCATTTGTTAAATGTGCATTTGCCTAGGGTCCAAATGGCTCAATCTCCCATGTTCCTGCATGTGATGTCTTCCTCTCTCCTATTGGCATTTAGTTTTTAAAATGCTTCAGGGAAACTGCTAGAGTATTCAAGAAGTCAAGTGCAGGAGTGTATGGTTTGATGGCAAGAGCCCTGTACCTAGATCCAGAGTAGCTGGGCTGGACACCAAGCTCCCCCGCTGGTAACTTGGTAATTTTTAGAAATCAGCCTTGGTTTCCTCATCTCAGCCTTTGTTTCCTCATCTGTGAAATGATAAAAACATCTGCTGCCCGTGATGTTCTGCTACCTACATGAGATGATATACATGAAGGTAATTTCGCATAATGCCCACCTTCTGAAAGCGGCTCTTTTCTGCTTCTCTTCCTTCAATTCACTCCTTACCTACCCTCTCCACTACTCTGCCTTCCTTCCTTCCTTTCTTCCTTCTTCTGTACCCCACTCTATCTGCCACTATTTCTCAGCAGCCCCTCTCCACTCTGCCAGGAAGGTTTATTAACAGATCCTGTGTGCAGAGCTCATTCTTATAGGGCAGGGGTTCTTAACAAAGGATCCGTGAGCTTGAATTGAAATTCAAAAAAAACATTATTCTTGTGGGGATGTATTGGTGTGAGTGTGATATATTTATTAAATAATACACAGTATAGTGTGGACTTAGTAAGGGGTCTGTGGTTTACACGTGACTGGCAAAGAGGTCTGTGGAACAAAAAAGGTTAAGAGCCCCTGCTATAGGGTCTTTGCTTACATGGTCCCTTGGTTATGTCTACAATTCCCTATCCATGCCCCAAAAGTTACGTAAGTACTGCTCTTCCTTCAAGATCCTGTTCTAGTCTCACCTTCACCATGAGCCATTGTCTAATGACTCTACCCCATGCTCAGCTCTTTTTCTCTCAAATCCCCCTTTCATAGTCAGTCATTGTTCTCCAAATATTTTATTTGTTTGCGTTTGGTCTGTTTAGTTAGCCTCCACGCTTTCTCATGGCAGACTTATACGTCTTTTGCATTTTATAAAGCACCTATCATATTTGTGGGTATAGTGCAGGTCTTAAGTAAAATGTGACAAATCATGGCTGCCTAAACAGCAGTCCAAGACTCCATTTTGGTTTTTACTAACTATATCAATAGATCCCCTTATATCTCCAGGTAAGAGAATTCTTCCATTCTCATACAAGGGTTTTGCTTCATTGGTCTATTATCATCACCATGACTCTGGTAAATAATTTTATATTTGGCTGAAGTTATTTTGAAAATAATTATTTTAACAGGAAAAAAAGTGTGAATAAATTATCTACTATTGTATATGATTTTCATGTTAAGGAAATATAATATCCAATTCTATGCTGGTAAGTATTTAACAACCATCTTTCAGGGGTAGGGGCTAGCCCTGTTTTGCAGTATTTCCAAGTTTTCATGGTGTACGTAGTCCTATCATGGCTAATTTCAATCTTCCAAAGTAATACCAAAGTGTGCAAAATTGAGTAGAGATGCACATATTCAGCCTCTTGAGCCAGTACTTGCCAGCTACAGCTCGCCAGTAAACATCCCACTTTCACAGGTGATTTTCTCTATTTTAGGTTATCTTCAATCCTTGTCTCTCCAGGTACCCCTAAAATAGATTCATTCTGTAAATATCATTTCCATTGACAAAGAAACCAAGGGCTGTCTAGGGATGGATATCAACTTTCCACTTTAAGAAATTTTTCTCTGGAATTCCCTCCCTATTTTGTTCTAAAAGATAGTGACATGTTCTTCATTTAGCAAGAAGAACAAGAATCATCTCTCTTCATCTCTAGAATCAGGGCTCATCTCTACAATACTAACACTGCTCTATTAGGTCCCTAATACACAGCACTATTTTTATGAGCATGTATTAAAGGAGTAGAATTCACTTAGTGCTTCTTTCATGTTGAACAAGCTTTTGGCTTTTAGGGTTATCTGGTGCAGTTACACAAGAAAGTATTGTGTCTGTCATTCCAGGCATTGGTCTTACTTACTTGAAATCCTCCTTTCCTAAGTATACCTCCAGTCAATGACATGATGGTGAAGGCTTTCTCTGCTGTGTTGAGGTAAGATTTGAGTCCAATGTTTCACACCAGGGCCAGTTTCAAGCTTCCAAAATGACATCAACCAGCTAATAAAAGTTCTGAAAATTTAATAATCAGTTCTTTTGAGCTGGTACCAGCCAGATTCAGCAACCACTGCCTTGAGTGTATGTATGGTGGTACTTCATGGCACTAGTGAAAAGTAGATAAGGCATTACTTCTTATCCCATATTCCATTCAAGGCCATACTTCTGAGGATTTCTCAACTCAGAAAGCACACTTGAATTATGTTAAGGGACCACAATTCCAATCTGGATCTTCTGTAATTAGCTATTGAAACTTATATCCATCCCTTAACCTTCTTTGACCATCTGAGGAAAAATGACTATAGCACATGTGAGGCTCTTTTCCAGCTCTAACATTTTTCTTTTTTTTAAGTCTAAGTATAGAGAAATGGGATTTGTAATAGCAAGCAACTGTCCTTTGCATTTGTGGGAAGTATTGCCATCTACAATATCTTTAAAAGCTCTTTGAAACTCACCAACAGACATAATTGAAGAATAAATTGTCAATAAGTATTGGTGCATCAGTCCCTTCTGCAAAAAACATCTCTGACATTTTATTCCCTTTTGCTTACTTTTGCAGTCATCTCCATGACTCTTTCCCCCTAAGGACTGTAGTTTTGTTTCTCTGCCTTTGACATGTAGTGATGTAGCAATACCTGGGAAATGGGTTTAATCGGTTGCAGAAAATCATCACATCAGCTACCCACCCACAAGATAAATTACATGAATATCAAAAGGTATGGATCATTGTTTCTGTCCTAAGTTTATAATTCTTATATATCTGGTCTCTTTTGTGAGGCCACTCTATTATTTAATATAATGTATACTAACAGTTTTGGACAATAAAAGGTTGTAATTCTGGCTGGGTAGAAAATACAGAACCAATGTGCTTGTTTGCAGCAGAGTTAACATTACTTTATATGACCTCTTTACTTTCCACATAGCAAACAGCAACTCTAAACTAGTACAAATCAAAAATTCAGCTCAGGCATCTAACCTCATACTGTTCATATGTCAAATGTGAGCACAAGCAGCAGGAAACTGGTCTGCTCTTTCTAATTACAATTATGATAAGAGTTTAGCACAAGTCTATTTAAAATCATAAAACCTTTCTGTGCAAGATTGGTGTTTTATCTCATTGTATATTCATATGATTAGGTTTATTTGACTGCTCAGGGGGAAAAAAATACCTTTCATTGTCCAAAATATTCTTATTTAGGATGCTATGAGGAGTAACCCATGCGCAATCACACATTGTCTAGTTCTCATGCAAATGGCACAAGCATAAAAAAACAAGATAATGGGAAGGGCTTTTCCCCTCCTCTCTAAAACTAATCTCTCCTTTCCAAGGAGAACCACAAATTTCAGGTTCAAATAAAAGACGTTTAATTGGGCAGAATTTCTATGCAAAAACTAATGCTATTTGGACCAGCAGGCAAGCGCAATTCTTCATCTCACCAGGGGACCACACTTCCCCAACCAAGCTGGGTCCTCTTTCCCAGCACTGGCAGAGGCAAAAAGTGTTCCAATTAGTGAGGCTGATTCTTCTCCTATCACTCCTCTCCTCTTATGTGCCAGTGTGGGGTAAGTGAGGGTAGGGATGGGATGGGAAATTGTTTCAAATCATTGATGGAAGACCCAACTGATTGATTGATATTGGGCCGAAGCAATCTTCCTGCTCATCCAATGGCTTGCCACTCATCGAGAAGCCAGGAGCACTGAAAGCGATCCAAGCCTGTCAGATGCGCCACTGAGAACACTGTTCTTTGCAGAATATTTTTGGATGCCAGATGCCAATCACTCAAGGGACTCTGCCGCTCAATAAGAATTTCAGATGTGGACTTTAATTATAGTCTAGCAGAAAAAGAATGATGGAGGGAGCAGAAGTAGCTTTATTTTTAGTAAACCCAGCTCGTATCCACCACAAACCCTGTGAATCTATTTTAGGGGTTTGTCATTGTTTTGGTGACTTTCATCAGTGTTGCTAAAGTATTAGGTTGTCAGCTTTGGGAAGTTGAAAGGCCTCACCCCAAGGAATGAGGAGACACAATGGCCATGTTTGGGAGGAGCTGGGCTCTGATGCCCTGATATGGACTTGCTGAATCACGTCTAGAAGATGTAGGAAAGTTTGAATTTTGAGAATAATCAATTGGCTTTAATGTCTGTTGCAAAACAATTATGGGAGAGACAACATCCCAGTAATGGAGGCCACAACTGAGTGAGAGAAGTTAGTAGAAATTAAGGAACAAGAAGTTCCACCTGTATTAACACCTGAGTCTTTGTGCAGACTCCTTCATGGACCAGCGATTTCTGGTAAAACCACACATTAGTGGCCAAGGCAGTCAGTAAGGTATTGGCATTTATTGAGCGGCAATTTCATCCTAGGTAAAAAGATGAATAAGAGCATACTGTCTCCTTCTTCTGGACTTTCACATATATAATTTAAGAACGACTTTCCAACAGGTGAAAATGCATAGCATATGTACTTCCATTACATATTAATAATTTCGCAGAAATGCTAAGTGAGTTCAAAGAAATGGCAACTTATTTCGTGGTGGTATTTAAGAAGTTGGCTTTAAAAAATGACTATTGCATACCTCATTCCCACCCTATGCGTACACCCCTGCTAGGAATAGAACAGGATCTTTTTCAGACAACAAGGCAGCCATCAGAGGGCAAAGACTTGACACTTCTGAATCGAAAACCTACTGGTGAGAGGCCCCCTCAGCCCATTACCATTTCCTGAGCTCTGCAACTCCCATTTTTGAGCTTAACATTAAGGGGCAATGAGCCAAGGCATCCTACTTGATGCTGCTGTTTTACTATTAATTTATTCATTTTATTACATTCAATGCCCTGTTTTATACCGTCCCTCATCTTGAAAACTAGGTCATCATAGGCCATGAATATTTATTAAACAAATAATTCTTGAATAGTGCTGCTTTGGAATTAAAGAAAGTTATATTCTGAACAGATGCAGAGCCCTTGAGGAGCTTGCAATCAAATGGGAGGAGGCAAATAATTCAGTGCAGACTTCAAATTAGCTGTGAGGACTCACACAACTTACCCTATGTCTCCTATTTATTTTAATTCAAAAACTACATATTGAATACTTACTGCATTCAATCTCTGTGCTAGATGATTTTAGCACAAGGTATAGGAATATTTGCCCTCTACTATAGCAAACAAGATAAAAATGTACTGCAGATGCAAGTACATATAATCAAATGCCAAAATGGAGGGTTCAAGTAATACATATTTCAGGAGATCAGATCAGAGAGAGAGCGGTATGAGCTGAAATATTTAGTAAAGATTTCAAAAACTCCATGGAGAGAAAGTAATCTAGTTAATATCCTATTAATAGAAAAATGGGAAAACTTACCCTAAGTAATCCATTTTATGATTCTGGTTTGATCAGAAGTATGAGACATTTGCCAATAGAAACTTTGGGTAGTCATATAAACCACTACTAACTAGATAGATTTAAGTTGAAAGGTATTTCATCCAAGTAGTAGATGCAGTTCCTTTCTGTGAATGGACCATGACCTGAGGTGACCATACTGTAGAGTCCACATTCCACTGACTCATCTCCTAATCATGCCTAGGATGGTTTATGTTCTCATACTACGTCCACATGAAGTGAGTGAAACCACCACCATCTGTTCAAAACAGCTAGAGACAGCTCACAGCAGCAAGTCCTAATGACTTGTCTCCATCAATTCATCACGAGGGTTCACTGAATTCTTCAGGAGTACAGAACAATCTTCATGAGTTGCATGGAATACAAAGATTTAGATGAAGCCCTGCCCTCCAGAAGCTTACAAAAGAGTAAGGAACTAAGATAAGTACACATGAAAAATAACTAATTAGAAACAATGAAGTAGATAATAAAGGCCAGTGAAGAAGGGAGACAAGTTTGGGAGAAACAGCTCTCCTTTTCCTAGTCCTTTAAAATTGCCAGTGCACCTCGTCCCCTTCCCCATACCAATCCACAACAGGCAGGCAAAGACCAGCTGTGGACAGAAATCCATTTACTGACCATGGCCCGAAGTTACTTTCAGACGTGCTTGCCTCCCTAAGCCTGTACTCTGGCTATCAATATCTATTTCTAGCCCCTAAGTTTGACAACTTGTTCCAACTCACCTCTCTGGTTTAGTAAAATCATTTGCCTTCTTGACTGCTCTGCACCTTCCCCTGAGTTCTATATTCTTCATAGCTTCAGATATGAGACTATCATTTCCAAGCCCTAAGGCAGTCTAAAAGCTAGGATATCCCCAGCCAGCCAAAAGGATTTTCAGTATAAAGAGGAAAGACAATTAAATACATGCTTAATGTGACAAGGCACAAGATGACCAAATTAAAGTCCATGACAAGGGGTCAAAAGCTCAGAGGTGGAGATGGAGGGGATGATGGTCCTCCAACTTAAATAGTCATTCCCAAAAACAGCCAGAGAGAAGAAGAAGGTGCAAGCCACTATCTCTTAATTCTTTTTTAAGTCATTTGATGCTGGTGAATGTTTGTTGGGTCACTCGTTCACCTAAGCATGCTTCATTTTGATGTATGGCTTGATTAGCCCATAACAAGTTAATGGAAAGGGTGTCTATGGTCATCAGCCTGTTGCATTCTCTGCCTTGGTGATTTTGACTCAGAAGATTTATTGGCTCTCATTAAAGACAGAAAGAAGTGGCACTTAGAGCACAGATAAGAGTTCCTAGGCATTGCAGATACTCTCATCTTCTTAACTATGGCATAGCTTCTGATAGGCACTCACTGTGCCTTTGATTCTAAGTCTTGAGCAGTAGGAAGAGAAAAGTGAAACAACAATATTTTCTCTTATACCTTCACAGTTATCTTCACTCAATGGCTAAATCCTTCCCTTCCCATTCATCAGGGACTTAGGAGAATTGCTATGAAAATACACAGAGGAATAGAAGTAGAAGGTAAAGAAGACCAGTGCATGGTTTGAATTTGCTTTGGGGAGAACAGAATTGACCCTGACTCCCTAACACCTTAAGAAATGGTAGCAGCTCAGTTATGGATGATGACTGAAGGATTCGCTCTATGGCTCTCTTATGACCACTCAGAATGTAACTCACGTGCTCAATGACCAAGAAGACAGATGCTGTAAGCAGCTCTAATGTGATTGGGGATGGCTGCAGTGGCCAGGATATCAGCAAGGTTGATAGTCTGGCACAATGCTTTTGAGTTCCACTAACAACTTCAGTTTACTAAAAGTCATGCCTCCACACCCATCATGGGGTTATTTTACTGTAGCATGTGGAGTCACAAAGAAAAATCAAATGTATAAACCTTTATCACTTCTTATTGTGACTATTTCAATGTTTCTAATGTGTCCTTTGCCAGTATAAAAGCATGAACTCTGGAGCCAGAATACCTGAGTTGAATCTGTGTGTCACTTTTGGAAAGTAATTTAACCTCTCTGCATTTTTATTTTCTCAGCTATAAATTGGGGGTAATAGTAATATTTATATCACCAGACTATTGTGAAGATTAAATGAGATAATATAAGTAAAATGCTCAAAGCAGGGTCTGGAACGTGGTAAGTGATAGCAAGTATTAGCTATGAATATTATTATTACTACATCCTGCTGGGTACTTCTAGATAAATCCTCATGAAACACCCCACTCAGAATTCTTAAACAAACCCCTCCATTGTCTTCTTGAAAAAAATCCCAACTCCTTAGATGATAACTCCATTCACATCAACAAGCATTTAATGAGGGTCTCTTTGGTTCAAGGAAGAAGGTAGAAAGAATTGAACACAAGCCAGACAAGAAAGTTTCTAGCAGAATTTCACAGTAGTAAGGATGTCTCCACACCTGAAAACTGCTGGCAGCTTAGGCCCCAATCTGTGAGTTACCCTATTTACACAAAGGTAGAATATAACCACCCCTCCCTTTCATTTGCACACTTGGACAGAGTGAAGAGACATCTGCCTAGAGCAGGGGTTCTTAACCATTTTTGTTCCACGGACCCCTTTGCTGGTCAGGTGAAAACCATAAACCCCTTAATGAGTCCACACTATACTGTGTATTATTTAATAAATATATCATACCCGCGCCAACACGTCCCCACAAGAATAACGTTTATTTGAATTTCAATTCAAGCTCACAGACCCCTTGTTAAGAAGCTCTGGCCTAGGGAATCCAGGGCACTTGAAACAGAGAGATCAACAGGGGACCACAGCACCCCACAAACAAAACGAGGCACACTCAAATGCTGAGCATCTGGAGAGCATGCTGCAAAGGAGCCGAGCCCCCTTGAGCCGTGCTTTTCCTGAAGCCAACCTGGAGCATTTTTTTCAGATGCTGTACTAGATACTTCCTGCTTTTGGGACAAGGGCTCCAATATAAGGAAATTGCACCCAGTATAAACAGCCATGGGACAATGGCACAGAAAATGACTAGCAGAATTTGAACTTTGAAAAATTTACACTGGATCTAAACAGAAACAATGTCCTGATCATAATAGGCTAAATCATCTTACTAATTCCTTCCAGGGGAGGTAACTAGAAATTAATTAACACCATAACCACATTCTATTGAGTGTACAGGTCATGATAGTCTCTCTACTTAACTTAAATGAATAACTTAGATGAACAGATTTTAGAGTGCTCGCTATCATGCTGTGTACTGTGTTACTCTCAGTCTAACTTATGTGTGTTCTTAGGAAGTTCCAAGTTAAAGAACATTCCAGGAATGTTGAGGACCCTTCCTCATGGAGTCAAGATCTTGGTTTGGAGTGGATAAAACTGGAAAAGCAGCAGCACCTACTGCAAATGGGTCCCTTAACAGTCTGGGAGGGCTGAACACAGGCCTGTTTTCCTTCTGTGTGTTATCTGCCATATTTTCCTTCTCCCTTACTCACTGCTTCTAGAAAAATCAGCCTCGGGTTTTCCCCCTCGGTAACTAGGGTCACAATTCCTCAGTTCTGAAAAATCCTCCCATAGTTTTCATCGCTTACTGAAACTGGGTTTCTCCACTAAGGTTCAATTCCCAACTTCTCATTAAATCTGCCCTAATCATCCCAGACCAAAGGGTCACTCCCTCCCCTTCCAGTTGTGCCAGTTAAGAAAAGTCACACTGTTGGTTCATCTTTGCCCTTTCCCCACCAAACCTTGCAGAAGGTGTTTGCTAAATGAATTTTATCACTTAAAAATGCTACATTATGACCATTTTCTTTGTATAGCTCATGTGCCAGAAAGATGTAAATCTTTGGGAGCAAGGACCATTACCTCAAATTCTTTGCAACATCCACAGTTTTTTGCACAGATGGGTTCTCATTAGGTTAATTTATTGATAGTTTTGCTGAAATGCTTCATGTCAAATACAGCATGATATGGAAAGCTACCCTGCCACCAAAAAAAAAAGAAGAAGTTTAATGCAACTGTAGTGTTCTTAGAAGAAACAGTTCCTGGGCCAAAACCTCCAAGGACAGGATCAGTGCTGGTGTGCTAGACACGCAGGCTGTGGTACCTGCCCACCTTATAATCTGGTTTTAGAGGAAACTCAGCCCCAACCTCAGGGTTTTAATGGCCTGAAGCTATTTATCACTACTCCCTAATGCCCCAAGGAACAGATATTTGGCTGCCCTAGGGTGGGGACTGGACCCAAGAGCAGCCAATTCTGGGCTTTCTAGCAACCTAGGCAAGAATCCCCAAGCCAGGGTTCAGCTTCTTCTTCTCAGGTGCCGTTGCAGAGAGGACCAGCAGTTAACAGGGAGAGCTAAAGCTGAAAGTTTGCAGAGAGAGGATCTGCAAAATAAAGTAGGGACCATGAGAATTGTGAGCAAGCTGAAGTCATAAAGAAGCAGGAGCTGAGAAAGCAGGTGGTAAGGAGAGCAGACGGGGAGAAGAGGTCAGTTGATCGTGACAGGAGAGCAGTGATCCTGCAAAGGGGCCTTCATCACCTTAAGGGCAGAGTAAAAGGCGGCCATGTGAGATCTCCTGCCCCTGATTCTTGTAACTATTCACCAGCTCCAAACTCCGTGAGGCCCTGCCCTGTGCAGTTTTTCTTGGATTTCTATGAAATTGCATATTCCTCAGTGCCCCCAAAGGATCCTTAAAACAGCAAGCCTCTTCATTCTTGGAAGAGGGTATGGCCCAGTCTACTATTTGCCACCAAAATGGCTTAACTAAAGTTCCTGAAAAGATTGCAAGACTATTAAGAGTTTGTCTTTGTGTCCTCGGTTCTGTGACTTTGCCCTGATACAGATGTATTCTTCTTTGACTGCCACAGCTTTGTTTCTTATACTCTGTATCCAAGAAATTTCCCATGGAAAAACACTAAAATCCATATGGCTGGAAAATAGCTCCAAGTATTTGCATTTTGCCACTTTACTAGTCTTACACTGAAAGAATAAAGTATGTACAGTACAATGGCAGATTCATCAGGGTCTTGTGCTGGGTTGACTCTGAGATAGATGTCAGTGTGCATGAAGTTTATTAAAGAGTGCTCTTCGGAGCAACACTTGTGAAAGGGATTGGAAGGAAGCAGGTTTGGATAAAGGTTGAAGTTGAGCTTCAATGAAAGTTCAACAAGCCTCAGCCCACCCTTCAGATGGGATGCCCCTTCAGAGGTGCCCTGAGATGATGCGAGAACTACAGCCTTTATAACCCTCATTGATCAGTCACTGATGCAAGACACCCCAGGAAGGGGAGGTTGAGGCAATCCCCACAGTGGCTGACAACTGAGAACTGGCTGCCAGAAGCACTCTCAACTGCTAAGGTAAATTTTTCTTTATTCTTGAAGGAGAGTCTGTGCATCACAGCATCCACTCTGTCCTGGGAAGTGAGCAAGAATCTAGGTGGAGAGAGGGTGGCAGGTAGAAAGGCCTTTTTTTGTGGGGAAAATATAAGATGAGTCCATTTGTGCTGCCTCTAAATTCATGTACAGTAACACTGAGCATATTGCAGCTCAGATGAGTCAGATAAAAGTAGAGAAAGTGGAAAAGGCATCAGGACAGTCGTGGCACTTAACAAGATCTCACCCTTGAGCAGGACCTTGGTGTTGACTTTACAAACTTTACAAGTAGCACAAGTTCTTCTTTATTTTTCTTGAAATGACATTATGTTTAGTTCAGTAAAACTTGCAAAACTAATCTTCCACAAAAGCAACCAAAAGAAGGACTCCTTCAATTTAGGAATAAGGTTGTTTCGTCTTTCCTTTGTTATGTTTATTTGGGCTGTCATTTCTGACCTTGTTGGGGAAATTCTACCACTGTGCAGTCGAGGTGACAAGGCAGAAGGGCCTGGCCTTCTCCGGGCAGCGTTTTCGCACCCCATGGAACTTATCTGGTAGTTCCAAGGAACAAATGGCTTTTGCTGGGCTCTTCAATAATATGATTTGCATGCTTGAAATGAGATCGCCAAAGTAATTGTAGAATATTGCTTGCCATTACCATCATTAAAAACAGGCAGATGTAGGAGCACTCCCAGGGAAAATCTTCCTGCTGGGTTTTCATGGAGATAAGTGCACAAAATCCACTTTTGAAAAGATGTTGAATGGAATGAATTTGCCATTCACTGGCTGTCTGATGATGATTTGCTTGTTAATTGGAAGTTTAGGCTTCAGAGAAGCCTTAACAAATTTGATTGCTAAATTCAGGAGGTTTACTCCCTCCTTGCAAGCCATATTCAGAGGCATAAATCCTACTTTTTGCATGTGTGCCTAAGTGCTCATTTAGAATCTCTGTGAAAAGGAGCCAATCCCTAACCCTTTTGTCAGCAGCACTTTCTGGAGTGACTTTACCAACAAACAAGGACGAAGCATTTTGTCCCTTCGTAAGTTTCTCCAGGGCCCAAATATTTGCCAGGAGGAGGCAGAGCAAAAGCTTAAGCTGAGATAATAGGCAGACATGTTTTCAGGTTATATCACCGCATGTATGGGTGACTGCCCCACACTCTGCTGTTAACAACTGCTGTGAGGACGGCCCTACTTATGGGGGCACCATCTCCTTTCCATTCCACATAAGCTCCACCACTGCTGATAAACTCAAGTCAAACTTAAGGAACAAAATACAGAGCATTTGTTTGGAAATCCTGCTGCTTTTCTTCACTCTTCTTTCTGTGATCTAAATACAATGGCAACTAGCTGGTAAGGCCAGTAGCCCCCCTAGAAGGATCTTACTTTATTTTTAATAATCACTGTTGCAAACCTACAAAATGCCTTTATTCGTCCCTGTTATTGCCTATTCAGATTAGTTTCCTCTACATGGTGTAAGTTTATTGCCAGCCGAGGACAATGACAACTGCCATGTGCAGTTACATGAGCAGTTCCGTAAGCCACATAGACAAGCGCTCCTATATGGTGTCATGGAGCATTTCCCAGATCTAAAAGTTCAAGGAGAGAGTGGCTAGCCAGCTTTTCTTCATCATCATTCCCAGGTATTTATGAGCATATACAGTGACTAATAAACCTGTGCTGAACATTATATAGCAAAAGATATTGCATTTGGGTCATTTCCAAGCAGAAGCCTACAACTAATAATTATACTTTAAATGTTTACTTAATTCAAAGCCTCTCCATAAGACTTAGTCCTCTGACTCTCTCTGTCATCTCAAACAACACATCAGGACACACCTAATCTACAGCAGCGAGGAGGAGGTAAAACCCACCTCTCTAAGTAAAACTCCAGCTCAGACCCTTCTGCAGCTGATGAGACAGACCATTTCACTTGCCTTTATTTATTTAATAATATTTATTATCATCTTCTATGTGCCAAGGTCTGTGTAGGTACTGGGGATACAATGGTGAGGTTGGCCCCAGCTTTTGATGAACATATATTCCAGCAGTGATGAAATACAACTAAACAAGCTATAGCAGCAAAGCTTAACAAGGACTCACTATAATGCAGAAGCATCCAACCTAGGCTGAGATGTCTAGGGAAGGCCTCCTGGAGAAAATCTCACTTGAAAGGACTCCTAAAGGGTGACTAGGAGTGAGTGGAGAGAAGGGGAAGAACAAGAGGGTTTGTCAGGGAAACATTATGTGCAGAGGTTCATAAGCAAAGGGAATGCATAATGCCTTCAAGGGGTGAGTGGCATTTAGTAGGGCTGGAAGGCAGCCTGGGTGCCGGGAAATGGCGGTGCTAGTGAGGAGAGATGAAGTTGAAGTTAGAAAGCAGACAGGAGGGCCCATGAAGGATTTTGCATCACTGCCTCCCCTCATAGAGTGATTGCTCAATAAATATGTGTGAAATGAATACATGCAAGGAGATATTAGGACATATATTAAATCCGGGCAATATCAAGGATGTTGAGTTTACTGGGATAACCAGCGCCTCTTCCTGCCATTCCCATAACTCTAAAAAGGGACCAACAAAACCTGTGAAGTAAAGTGAATTTACACAAGAGATCTCACTGGAAATCAGACATTAAACTACACTAGAAAGCTTTGCTGAGGCCGTTTAGACAAGGCGGAGGTAGAAAGGAGCCCAGGAGACTTTGCCGCTCCTTACCCTTTTCACATCCCATAGCACAGCTTCTCCAAGTGAGCACCCATGCTACTTCCTTATGGATGACTCAAGTACATCATTTCTGGTTACCCATGTGGGAAGCTAAAACAGAGAAACACTGTATCTAATTGTATGTAGGAATTAAGTGAGTTTTTAAAAATAATTATTTAAAAAATTAAAAACCATTCTCCCAGGAGACTTGAGAAGAAAAATCACAAGGGTGGTGAGACACAGGAAGAAAAAAGACTTAAACATTCACTTCTTCAAGCTACCCCTCTTGGTACCTCCAACTGACCCTTCTTTGCACCACAGCTCTCCAAATAATCTTGGTACAAAAACAAGGAGCTCAGTCACCTCTGAAGTCTCAGTCAAACCCGGGAGGTAGATGACAGATAAACACTGCTGCTGGCCTCAAATTTGAAACGATGTCACTTATGTGGTTTGGTAAGAAAATAATGCTAAGGAGACCCTTGGCTGGCAAAGCAGCTGAGTCCAGGGGTGTGGGGTTTGTGGGATGGGGTCTTATACCGTTTGAAAGCAAAGCAGGCCTTTGTCCCATTACAGTTATTTATTTCAGTCACAATATTTAATTTATTTTGAATTTCAAATTGTGGGAAAGGAGCCCATGAGATTTTTATGTCTATCAAAGAGGAGTAGAGTTATACAAAAGCTCTCTCTGCCTAGAGGAGCCCACACCAAATCCTGGTATGTATTTCCACCTTTCTTTCCCATTTCTCAGCAAACTCTGTTCTTTCCCCCATTTCCCAAATAAATTCTTTTCACTGGCCTAACAACAACAACAACAACAACAAAAAAAAAAGCTGAGAAACTACAAGCAACACTGTAACAGAGCCTGGTAACTTTCTGGGTTTCCTTCCAATGGAGATTTTTAGGTAGACCTTAACTGCCTGCACAAAAACACACAGACATACACACATACCCACTTGCACAATAACACTGTTCATTTACGTAACATTTGCCCCATGTAAGGCTAGAACAGTTTAGTCCATTTCCTTTAAGAAGCCGCTGCTCTCCTTTATCCTATGGACTTAAGGGGTAAAACAGAGAGTGTTTACTTACCAGCTTTGAGGGGAATTAAATACAGCAAGCGGTGCTAGTAAAGAGTTACAAAGTTTTATCCAAGGTCAGCTTTGCCTGCAAGTAGTAGAGCTGGAAATAAAAGTCAGGACTCCCCCTTCTTTTTTTCCTGGTCCTGTGCCCATTGGACCAAACTGCTCTCAATCAATAGGCAGCCAGTTATGACAGATTCACATTCTACCCAGTGTCAATAAAAACAAAAATCAAGTTTTAATCAAAACACATAACCAAGATCTACATTTCTCTTGGCCACAATAAATCTTCCCCCAAAGGAAGCGGACTAAAATTCTTTACATTTAAAAAATGAGCTCCACTGGGACTCCAAATTCCAGTTCGATTTTTGAGCCGAGGCATTTTTTTCCTTTATCATGCACTTGGTGCTGTAGTGTGATAAGGGCCCCATGCAGACCATAAAACTAATTTATCATCTGTAAGGTGTACAAAGAAAATGGTAGCTGCCTACTTGTCTGCTTGACATATGAGGTCATTTTTGCCGCTAGCTTTCTAATACTGAGCAATTTTATCAGCTATTTATATACATTAATTGTGGGAACCCACATGCTCAATGTTGTATTTAATAATGCATTGCATTGAATATGCATTCCTTCAGTTTTAGCATGCAGTGAGCATCTTGTATTTAACTATTTGGTTTGCCTATTAAAGCCCATTATTCAGCTATGCCATGTTACCTTCTCTCTCAACTGAATTTATGTTTCTTTCAATCTGGCTTACCCTGCTGAAACCCATTGAAGTGGACAAGGCCACCTCACATGTCCCAAGGGCTCCAAGCAAAAACAAGCAGAGGAAGTGCCATGGTCCACTTAATAATACTCAAGCAAAAGGATTATTTGATGAATCCCTTTCCCCAAAGGACAGCAGCATATTCACGCTTCGCAGTGTAAATATAAATACAGTTCTCAGGCAACAGAGACACGGGATGCTAGATAAAGTGTGAAAAATACCGCGGCAAACAGCTATGCCAGAGTGATTTCTTAACTAGCAATGGGGAATCAGTTCAAATATCCAAAGCAATCCCCACCCCCTCCTCTCCAAGCCCTCCTCAATTTTTTCCCCTAGAAAAGAAAATGAAGTCCAGTTCAGCCAGATCCTTGGGAGACTGATTGCTCTAGTCTTCCCTTTGTGCAAGGAATACTCACTTCCTGATAGAGGAAAGAAGCCCAGACCACCACCTGCCCCAGGAGATGTCCCCTCACAAGCTCAAGTATCAGGAGTGTTCAAATTTGCATCTTATATTTAACTGCTATAGGACAAGATCTTAAAAGGCCCTGATCAAAGACAAACAATTTCTATGGGTATTATAATCGAGTAAAGTATTATACCTTGAATGCCTAAAAATTTTCAGAGGGGCTTCTGTCAACTGATAGAACAAAGGAAAGGTATGGTTTTGAACCCATAAAGAAAAAAAAATTAAGGCAGCCAGGCCTAAGTGAAATGCAGCTGATGGGGCATCAGTAGAGGCAAAGCCAGGTGAAGAGCCAGGTGGCAAGGTGGATGGGCGGGCAGGTGACCAAAGAGAAAGGAAAGTGCTGAGCTGGTCGCCTGGGCAGGAGGTGAGTAATGTTCCTTTTCTTGGCCAAGTCTGTGATCCATGTAGTTTGTATCCCATAATCTACCATTTAAATATGTTTCTAGGTCTCCCTACGACTGGGTACTGTGAAACCACACAGAAAATAAATAATAATGTGGTTCACCTCACCAGCTCTCTCAATGGACTCTGGCTTCTCCCAAATTCCTCACAGTGGCTCAATGTAGGGGTCCTCACTATTTGCCTGGTACAGCTGCTAACTTTGTCAATGGAAGAATCCACATATGAATGTTGAAAGTCCACGGGTTTTTTGGGAGAACAATGCATCTATATCCTTTATGTAGGGTGAACAAGATAGAAACGGCAGACGTGATAAGTAGTGTATGCATCCTTCTAGTTATCAAGCCACCAAGCAGATCTGCCTGGGCTCCCTCAGCCTTACCATATATTCCAATGCTAAACCTTTTTATTTGACTTTATAGTTAGTTAAAGCCACTGTAGCTATGCCCTGTGACACTGGACCAAAGGGTACTAGGTCAGAAGATAATTTGTGTCATTGCTCTTGACCCTTTCAACATCCCCTCATCCCACCCTTGCAACACACAGCCCTCTGCACAGAATCATTCCTACTCTTTAGGGAATAGCTGAGGGACATTGGCCCAGGGTATGTGCAGGCATTTGTTCTCCCCTAACCCCCATGAAGCTCCTTCTCTCCCTCCTGGTAAAATTTCCCAGAAAATCCAGATGCACCTGGATTTGCACTGAGTACACTGCCAAGGTCCTCTATGTAAATATTCTCTTATGCTAATATCAAAACTTTTTCTATTAGTAAGTCTTGTCCCCTCAATAGGTCTGAAAGGCCTTCAGGCTAAGAAAGCCCGAGTCACTTGTCTACACGATCATGTAGAGTTTGGGACTCCAATCCTAGCTGCCTACCCAATGTGTTAGAACTATTGCACAACTATCACTAGCAATTTTTTTAAGTCACAGATGTTTAATAAATGCATTTAAATTCCATGTTGGGCCTTTCCACAGGGTTTAGTCAAGATCCATTTCAGTCAGGTAAATTTCAGAAAAGAAAAGTCCTCAATAACTTTAGGAGCTCCTTCTTGTAACTCTAAAAGAACAAAAAATAAATATTAAAAAATAAGGAAATATTTCCTCAGGCCTAACCTAAACCCTCTCTTGCTCCAGGTTATACCCATTTCCTTTGGTACTTGTATGCACTTTAACTTATGCCTATGCATAAGTTTCAAACTTTATGTGGCTGCTTCATTTGTCATACATTGTTTAAACTCTGGATGCCAAATTGGGTAGTGATGTGCATGATGTAATTGAAGTCAGGAGAATGCATTAGGCTGACCAGAAACATCTACTAACTGAGAAGACAAACGATCCCAAAACATGGTCTGAGGATCCCAAGAAGGAGACTGGGAAGGAATGGCTAAAGAGATAGGAAGAAAACAGAGGGATGCACTTTCCCAGGATGCAAGGGAAGAGTATCATAAGACAAGAGAAGGGGTTAATGTTCTCAAATGCTGCTGATTGGTCAGTTAAGTCACACACCTCCCCTAAGTTTAGAAACAGAAAGATTTTTGATGAGTTCAGCCAGATGAGTAGTGGGAGTGAGAGCCAGGTGGCAATAGGTTGAGAAGGGGGAATTGGAGAGATGGAGATAGTGAGCGAGGAGAAAAACACAAGAATTTTGGTTGTAGTGAGTATAAGAGAGACAAGGAACTAGAAGAAAGTTTTCAAACAGATGAAGAACATTATCCAGGAAGGAAACTCAGATGCCACAGTTTTGAATCAATTCCCGCGTCTCGTCTCCCACATCCTGAGTGTGAAGGTAAAAACAATAATCATCCATCATGCAAACAAGGCAGCACTTCCTTGTGATTAGCAAATACTGTAAACTCATTTTTCAGATAGAAATACTGAACCAGAAAGGCTAAGTAACTTACCCAAGGCGACTGCCATCCCAACAGCCATTCCAGCAGCCTTCCCTGGAAACCAATGGGACCATTGCCAAGGATATCACGCCCATGTTCTAGTCCACTTCTGTGTCTTACCACAAGCCCTCCACAATAGCCCGATCCCTTCTTGTGTCTAACACCCCTTATTTCCTCCGTTCCTCCCCTTCCACTGAACACATTCCCTCAGATGTGCAATCCCTTCTCTAACTGGTGTGCCCTTGCTCCATCTCTCCCTTTAGACTTAATTCAAGAACTAAGCTTCAGGGCTGTTCTGTGGGATGATAGCATCTGTGGGCTGAGAAGAGCAGTTGCTCAATGAAGGCCCGTGATGGCCTGAGCCAATCTGCTACCTGAAAGGGATGGAGAAATGGAGGTGCACTAGCCTCAGAAATGCCACCCTGCTTATTGTCATTACAATCCATCCAGTGCCATTCTCAGCCATACTGGAGCCTGGGGCAAGAGGAAAAGCAGTAATGCTGATCCTGTCTTTATTTAAAATTTTGATACTTCGTTCATCATGAATTTTTTGCATCGATTTTAATTTAAAATATATATATTGCATTAAAATATCATTTATCTTGATTACTGAGTTTTTTTTGGCATTCCCTTAAATTTTGTGCCCAGAGTGTCTCACTCACCTCACCCTAGTCCCAGCCCAGAAACCAGCTCTCTTCATGACCAAAAAGCAAGGAAGGCAGGAAAGAAAAAACAGAAATCAGCCTTTCTTGTATCAGCTACTAAAGCAAAGTGAAGTCAGGGGCCAGTCAAGTGTTCTGGGCAGAACCCTAAGTAGAAAAGAGCCCAGCATACACGTCTTTCATGTACCTTTTTGACAAGTTCGTTTCAACCTAAAATCAAAAGCTTATATTTAAACATCATAAATTGCATACCTATGAAAAATGAAGTCCCTACAGGCTAACTTTCTGTATTTTTGTTCTCTTTAGAGAACACATTAGAGCAATTTGGACTGTCTTCTTAAAAGATTTTTATTGTTTTGTGATAGGTAGCAGGAAGCTATCAACTGAATATGTAGCCAACAGGTCAGAAAGACAGCAATGTGGCTTGACTACTAAGTATGTCAGCTCTGTCTTCAACTGACCGCAGCCTCTGTTTGTGTGTGTGTGTGTGTGTGTTTTGCATCTCTCACCCCAGGCCTTGTTTATCAGCTCACAGCCAAGCAACCTGAAATAGCTTTGTTTTCTAAGCACTACAGAGGCTTTCTCTTTGACTAGGAAATCTGTCAGGAGACCTGGCAGAACATTCTCCCACTCAATGACAATGGGGATGAGAAAGTCTGCTTGCCCCTTTCCAGGGAATGCATTTGGAATCAGCTTGAGAATGTTCTGGTCAAAACTAAACGTGCAGGATTGATGAGAAGGGAAAAAACAGTCTCTTCATTCCTCAGGCAAAGCAAATGCCACCACATTGCAGGCTCAGTGGGAGAGTGGAGATAATGAGGTATTTTGAAGCAGCGGACATTGTCAGGAAGACAGAAATTGGGAAAAGGGCTGAGGTGGTGAGTGATTATTTCTCAAAGGAGCAATGGAACACAAAATGGGTCTCAGTTTGGGTTAAGCAAGGGAGATGAGAAAAGGAAGTGTGTTATGAATTATTTACCACTGAATATAGTTTTGCTTTTATCCTAGTCCTAATTGTGTGGTTGTCTTGGTGGGTATGAACTGAAATAAAAAAAGTGTTGCCAACTTTTCTGACTGTGTACTCCCATGGACACACACATGCCCTGGTGTTCCTTAAAGGTTATACATAAGCCAAGTTTAGACTCACTTTTGAAATATATAATTCAGCAGGGACTAGGAATGTGACCTACCAATAAATGTCTTTCTTATCCTCAGCTAAAATGTCTAAATTCTTCTATTAGAGATACATTAATTTGGGTTAATCATTGTCTTCTCACTTTGTCTTTTTAATTAAAAGCAACAAGTACTCAAAGTGAAAGCTAGCATTTATTAAGTGCACCCTGAAATATTTCCAAAAGGTCTTTACTATTTAGGGCCACCTTACATCCTTGTTTGCCCAAGACAGTCTGTTTATGCCTATTTCCATGAAATTAATAGCAACACCTTTCATTCTTAAAAGTTACAATAAATTGTACACTCACCCTATAAATACCATATTTTCAACCATTCTATCAGTTTGCTATCCTCAATGACAGAAGAGACCCTAGAGAAACATGAGGACAATGGGTCTTTGGCTACCTAGAAGTGCTGGAAAGGGAGAATGAAGGAGCACTGAAGATAAATGTCAAATATTTTGTAATTTTCCTTCAGTCCTGGTCTGATCCAGGATACTTATTCTATCCACACCTTGTGCCCAGCTCTTCCCTAATCATATGTTGAATGTAATTCAGGACCTCTCACACTTGTTTGCAACCATTCTAACTATCAATGAAAATCAACCAAGGAAAGCATACAATTAGATAACACACAGGCACAGGGGACTGTGTACATCTTCTGCCATGCAGAAACCTCAAAAGGTACAAAATGCCAGAATGGCCACCACTGCTTTTAGCAAAAGAAGAAGTAGGAGAGGAAGATGGGGGACAAAACCTGCACTATAATTAAGGTTCAAAACTATCAAATGAATAAATAAATGAGTACCTTTTACATGCTGGCTGCTATGGAAGGTACTATTCTCAAAGAGACAAATAAGTCCCAGCTATTGCCCTTGAGGAACTTTCAATCCATTAAGTCCCAATGAAACAGGGAAAGCCCAGACAATAAGATGAAGACGATGGATGTTATAAGCCTTGATCAAAATATTTTATATTCAACAACACTGTTGTTAATCTTAAAATATCAATTCTTATGATTGAGCTTAAATTTAGAGTGGTGTTTGTCAAAAATATCATGTTAGAGGGAAACACAAGAATCATAAGATGCATGCCAGGCCCAAAAGTCATATACTATTTTATTGATGGCACAATACAAATGCTTAAAAAAAAAAAAAAAAAGTTATGCTGTCTTACACTCCTCTTGAAGGAGCCAGATACAGCAGAAGTTCAGAGAAAGAGAGTTTGTTTCATGGACGAGAATGGTTGGAATGGCCCTGGGGAGAAAGTAAAACAAGGCTGGATGGCTCGGAATGAATGATATACTGTGATATGGTATGCTGTGATATTTCAACATTTAAAAAATATTACACAGTTTCAGTTTTTAGAAATTCTCACTCATACTGAATAACCAGAAGGGAGGTATAAGAGCATTTCAAAATGGAAGTAACCACATGTAAAGACATGAGAATGATCACTTTGGGGAACTTTGAAGAGATGGGACTGACTGAAAACCATGGTAAAGAGTTGTAGGAGAGAAAGTGAGAGGGTGGGACAATAATACCGGGCTTAAATGAATTGGAAATGAGAAGTCCCTATTAGAGCTTATCGGTGGGAAGGTGTTCCATATTATGGCAGACGGTTATTCCTCCAGCCTTAATGTAGGAACTTTTCCTCTCATAAATGTGCCTGGAATTATATACTGTGCTTTAAATCCTCTCTTGCTTGCCAATACTCTGAGATGAATTCTCAACATTTAAAGAGACCTTTCAGCACCCCCAATCTCCAGCTACATGTCAACTCTATCTCCATCATGCTGACACCCTGATGACTGACGTTGGTTTTGATTTGACATTTCAACCATTGAAATACGCACACACACTCACTCACACTCACATACACAGAGGCTTCAGCTTAAGATTTGATTGGCATCAGTCATTTCATAACCTGTCTCTTGGGGATTGGACCAATGGACCTTTTTAAAGCTTGCCTTATTGAACTGACCCTTTGGATCTAGACGCATGATTCATACTTGCTAATCTTCTTGGGAACCTTCCTTACACTTAACAAGCCTGTCATTTCTTCCTCTTCTGAAACATTTTTCTCTAGGTACAAGATGATTTAAAATGTTATTTTTATGTCTCTTCTTGACTTTTGTAAGAAAAAAAGATATCATACAAATGCATCAAAAAAGTAACTATTCAAGCTGATTAGTGAGTTTTCCCCAAAGAAATGTGAATATTAGTATTTGTGGATTGCATTTTAAAGGCACATGAGGTTTCAATTCAACTCAATAAATATAACACCATAAAATGTTAGATTTGGAAATTTCTTTAGAGTTTCACACAACCTCCTACCCAGTAAAGTAAACTCTATGTCATCTCTCTCAGATAATTAGAGTCTCTTTGAACACTTTCTGTTACTAGGACTAGTACATTATTTTGAAAGTCAATCTCTTCTATTTAGGGTAGCTTAACTTCTTAAGAGTTCTTCCTTATTTGAAATCAAAATCAACCTCCTTTAACTCCATCCTCTTAAGTGCTAGTTTTTTCATCTGGAGCCATATAAAGTAAGTCCCATCTATCCTTCCATGATAGCTCAGGGATGGCCCAAGGTAGAATGGGTGCTACAGTTCCAAAGGTTTACATCTTCTTCCTGCTCACCTTGGGACAATCTTTCCCAACTCCATTCTTTACCAACCCTCATATTCCCCATGGGCACTCAAAGATCTATACTCTTAGAGGTTCTGTCACCAAAGCTGAGGGTCTCTCCATACTCTTGAATATGATTCATTTCTTGCCATCTTCTTTCTGCATAGAACTCCAATTTCCTCTTAGTCTTAATAAAGTCTTCTTTATCCAGTTTTTAAAAAGTATTTTTCTAAATGGAAGCAAAGAACTTCCTAAATAGAAGAAAAAAAAAAAAGAATTGTCATTTATTGAGGGCCTGACATGTGTCAGCACTACATACATAAATGCAAGGATGGGAAAGATGCAATGGTGGAGGAAATACAATATCCTCCAGTAATTTTGCCTATTGGAAATACAGAAGCAAAGTTAATATACAGATAAATATAGTGCAAAATGATGGGACATGTGCTATTCTTTTGAACAACCCAAGGAACTTAGAATCATTTAGGAGTGATTTCTGCCTGACGAAGGGGAGTACGGGGAACGTGTCCTCTGCCATGTGGAGGCAAAAAGGAATCATTCAAGAATCCAGAGCATGGGAAACTTAAATCACATTTTATATAATATCTACACTATGTACACAACAGCTTTGTAGTAATGACGTCCCCCTCTACTGTTTCAGACCTTTACTCCTCTCAGGATACACTTTATCCCATAAAATATCCTTGGGATATTTCCTTCACATATCCCTTCTTGATCCAAAACCCATCAAGGTGTCCTTATTCCTTAAGGGGTAAAACACAATACAATTTTGTCTTTTTATCCTTTTAATCCCTGGGTATAAAAATTCCCAACTCACTGCCCCTCTTATCACACATCCTTCTTAGGGGAGTTGTCTAGAAAGGGCAGCCTATGACTCTAGCTCCAGGGGTGAATTTCCATCCCATACTGGGCCATCAGACCATATCTTTTCTGAATTTAACAATAGCCAGTTGGGCAACTTGCACTCTTAAATCGGGAGATTTTGTTATCAGAGCTAGAGTAATCCCCAAGGCAAGTGCAGAAGAAAGTTAGGGGGAACAGGCTGGCCACGGGTTAGCAGTTCAAGCCAGTGCTGAGAGAAGGAACAGAATGGCTCTGATGTGCAAGGGGCACAGACGACAGAGACTTTGAGGCTGTATTGGGGCTGAGAGAACTGCCTCTGTCAATATACTTCCCAATCCAGGCTTTTCATGGGTGTCCAGACAGGACTTAGTATCACAAACTTTGTTAACTGCAATAGTGCCTGTGACGTCCTTTCAATAAACTCCCTTTCTATTTCAGCCAAGGGTTTCAGCTTCTATGTCTTGCAGTCAAGAGGTGCCCAACAAAGGCACATCTGTGGGCTCTTCTCACATTTCTCTTAGATTCCAGCTTGCTCTGAATTATGCTATACCAACACACCTTCTGAGACTTTATGCAGGAAAAAAAAAATGTGGATATGATTCAACAATTGGTGATGTGTTGTTTTTTTATGTTTATTCAGTGCTTAAAGTTCAATGAATAAGGAAGGCGAGTTTCATGTTATTTCCTTTACATAATAGGGAAATGTAAGTGTTTAAATCTAGAGCTCAATGCAACAAGGGAAAAATGAAGTGGAGGGGTTTGTATACTTTACTTTGGAAGAAATAAATAGGCAGGCTGCTGTTTGAGTGTCTTGAAATGGGTAGTATAAGGTCAGGTAAACCCCGAGCTTCAGAAAGAAGTCTCAGGGTGCACTGCACCTAGCTGAAGTGCTAACCAATCCAGGTAGACAATGATACGGTCCTAAACAGATGGATTATCTTTTCTTGTTGACTGTGCTGTCCTCTTACTGCAAGATTTCCATTAGTTAACCAAATAGACAGGCATCATGAACCAGAAGAGAGGACACAAGTGGAACAAGTAGGGGAAAATGAGATTTTTTTCACCAGAAAATAAAAGCTTATTAATATTTCTGCACTTTTGTCTTTCAAAGCAAAAAGCGAGTACCCTCACACAGATTCATCAAGGAAGAAATATATTCTAACAAAAAGTAGACAGCAGTAAGAATCAGAGGCTAGGGTCATAGTTTCATTCCCCATCTGTCAGAAATTGGGAAAAACACCTGCTGGCCTCTACATAAGGTTGAAATGAGAATCAAACATAAGTGTGAAAGAATTTTGCAAAATGAAAATAGTCTCTCTCTATGAATGTAAGATACTGTTAAGTGCCGTCGTGTGTGTGTGTATATATATATATATTTTGTTATTGTTGTTGCAAATCTAGAAGGAATAGGGAATAAAATAATATGCTTTTCTTATTATCTTCCTCTCCCACATCCTTTAAAATTTGAAAAGTAATTATTAAAACTTCAGATGACTCCAAAGTTTGCTCATCCATAATGACTTCATTGTTTCCTGGTTCTTTGAATGTCAATGAGTATGTACCTCAAAATTACTCCTGTCAATTATGAAGGTCCTTATCTTAGCATTGATTTTTACATGCACAAATCAATAGCAGGATATGGCCCAATAATTAATATTGGGAAACGGAATTGCTTTTCTTCCCAGGCATTTACCTTTAGCCACAGAAATATTCCTCTTTTTACTGTTACTATGTTTTTATATTTATCCCATTTTTTTAATGTGTCCAAGACAAATCCTCCCTTTTAACAATACTGAAATATTGTTAACTCATCAAATGGAGATGTTTAAGTAGTTATATACAAAGTGCCCTCTATAAACATATTTGAAATGTAAATTAAATTCTTTAGTCCAGATTGTTCCCATGTTCTTTCCCCCACACATTCTCTAACACTGGTGTGACTTCATTCACAGGATTTTTTTCCCAATGAACACGTACTGACCATGTGCCCAGCATTGTGGAAGGCACTGGGAAAAGTGAACATACACTCCCTTTGATAGCTTCACGGTCTATTAAATCATTTATGGAAAAAGCCATAAATGAATATATGGTAATCTATCCAATAATATCTGTAAGCACAGTGTGCAGTGGAGGCAGTTAGAGGAGCCCTTCTAGTGACGTGCTGCAGCTGAATCATGCTGGAGATTGCTGACTGTGTACATCTCTTGTCTACTCCTTTCAGTGACTACACATTGGGATCTTGAAATCGGCTATAGTGGGAATGATTATACCATGGAAATTGGCAAATGCTACAAATCAGGACATCCCCACACTCACACACACACACATACACACACACACACACACACACACAGAGCCAGTTGTTAAACATGTACTCACACCACTATTCCTAACATCTTTTGGAGGATTATGGGGTAGTGAGAGCTGAATCATGGAAACTGAGCTTTTCAGAACCACTTTATTAGCCAGTGAGCCATGTTGCAGAAAACATCACAGAAAACCTGCTGTTCTATATAATACAATTGAAAGGAGATTTTATAAATTGTACTTTTGTTCATGTACAGCCATTTAGCTAAAAAAAATTATGGGATGAGTTCAATGGTTTGGAAGAACAGAGTTGTGTTAACTTTCATTCATTGGGCAGTTGATCAAACTGGCTAAGAAGCAATGTGAATTAGCCATTTAACTGAACAAATAAATATAAGTATGTATGAACAGGTAATTTTTGTTATTGAGTTAATTTCTATAACAGCACTTTCAAAATATGACAATAATATCTTCTGACACTTTTGAGGATTTATGCTATCATGAAAGTTTGAAATGTGTAGGAATTGCCAGAAAATAATTTTAGTGATATTCTTTTATATTTGAATAGGCATCGTCAGTTAATTAAATAACCGACTGATTATTCAGATTCATATGAAGTCCCCATTAGGATAGAAAATCAAATACAGGTTGATAGACAATAAGCCTCTGTGTTTGCCATAGGTCACAAGTCACAGGAGTTTCATGTACATCCTAAGAGTGAGCCAGAATAAAAAAGGCTTACCATGGTGATCTGATTCCCTCTCCTTGGGAAATTTGAGCATGTGATCATATCCATGCCACTGAATTTTATTAATGTTTGTATTATGAAATACATGGTCAGTACAGAAAACCTCAAAAAGATACTCTAAATAAATAAATAAAATAGAGCTATAGGCCTGCAATCCACAGATAATCCTATTAATATTATAATACACTTCCATGCATACCTATATACATTTCTATGCCCTACACATTTAAACATTGTTTTCTAAAATAGAGTTAATACACTAAAATTATATTTGAAATTGCTTTTACATATTGGATGTATCTTTCTGTGTTATTATATATTTTATTACATAATTTAAGTGCCAGCATTATATATTATTTTTATGGATATACTATTATCTAGTTAAACAATTCCTTACATTGGACACGTAAGTTGTTTCCAATTTTTTTTCTTATAAATAAAATAAAGATGATTATCCATGAAGCAAATCTTCACATATGCATCCATAATTACTTCTTTAGAATATATTCTTAAATTGGTATTTAGGGTTCAAAGGGTAAAACAATTCTAAGAGTATTGATAAATATTGCCAAATTGTTCTTCCAAAGAAGTTGTACCTATTTTCACCTATTTTCACAGTGTACAAAAACACCATTTCCTTATATCCTCAACAAGAACAAGACTTTTTTTCCTTGTGATGATTTAAAAATTTTACCTTACCTTTATTTATAGTCCTTTGATATATAAGTTAAACAGTTTTTTATAAACTCACAAATTTATAAGTTTATTAGTTGCCTGAAATTCTTTGTGAATTTCCTGTCCATGTCCTTTGAACAATTTTTTTGAGAAGGGGCTTTGATAGCTCTTCAATATGACATGTTTAGGGTCACGTTGAGTTTAGGGTCAATATTGCTGCCACATTACTTCCCTTTGACAGTTCCCTTTTTAAAACAAATCCATTTGTTCTCTATTGCCTACAGGTCAAAATCATCTCCTTAGCTGACAAATATTATTAACAATAATGATGATAGTGATGATGATTATAAAAACTTATATTAATATGATACTCAGGGTTTATGGTACATTTATAAAGTACCGATGTTTTGCTCCCTATGTAAGTTGTTATATGAGAGGCATTATCATAAACTGAATAAATGTCATTATATTCAAGAAAAAAGATTTTGCAATTTCTGGTGTTATTTCTGATTTCTTCCAATGAACAAGCCTGATATCCTATCAATATGCCTAGCACTCAAATGCCATTTTCATGTCCAGCAATCTGAATTTACTCAGATTGCAGCCAGCCCTCTGGCCATACCCTCTCCCTACTTCTCTATATGTGCATATACCATTCATTTTCTAAGACCATCTCAAGTTCACTTGCTTTCACAAGGTCTTCCCCTGTTTCTTAGATCCAGATGACCTAGGATTTCTTTTCATTTCTATTTCACATATAGTCCATGATAGTAATAATATAATAATAATAATAATAGCTTATATGCATTGACCATTTTTAGCAGAGGAAACTAAAGTACATCACAGATCATTTGATTATTTTAGACTCCGTATGTGCATCAGTATAAACCTTGTCTTCTCCATTAGCTTGCAGGGACATACTTTAACTCATTTACTGGTCTTTCATCAATAAGCATGGTATTGTACATACCCCAGATACCTTATAAATGTTCGTTGAGTGAACGTTGCCTTTGCTCACTGTCAACAGATTATTCATTTAGCAGTTCTTACACCTGCAAAAATAGTTTATGCATTATGTGAATCTGTTAATGATTGTAATGTGCCTTAGATAGTAAACAATGGTTAGTCCTTTACTTTTGTAACTACTATGATCATATTAAACAAGAATAGATTTAAATATGTTTAATATTCAGAGGATTCAATTATATGACTAGCATAAATTTTTTCCACCCTTACTCTTGCTAGAACTACCCTTTGAAAGTTGATCACTATAAACAATTGTTTGCTTACATTTATGTTTATGACTCATGAGCAAGAAATTTCCCTTAGTTGATGATAACACATCATAACTGCCCCAGATATGTTGTTCAAAGGAAGTTATATCAGTTTAGGTTTCCACAGAGGATACGCTAATCATATAAATAAATTATACATTGGTATAGGAAATTGCATTATAGAAAATTGGACAAATTGAATTTAAGAGAAGGAAACATAATTGTGTAATTTTAGGAAGGAATAAATATTGACCAAAATGCACATTTTTACAAGTAATGTTATCTCTGATCAGCAACAAACATGTTTCTTGATCAATATTTGTAGTTTGATTCATTTCCTGCCATATAGAACTTGATGGGCTTGTCGATAAATCCAAAGGTTCAAAAATGAGTGAGTGTGCTTTTAAAAAGAGCTTTTCTAAAAGTTCCTTGTTTTCCTTCTTTCCGTAAGCTTCCTAATGTCTGCAGGAACAGTGAGAGTTGAGATCTACTGAAAGAAGAATTTTCTTGAGACCTGGTTAGGGACTGGGGACAGCATTACCTATGGATAAGCAAGACAAAGCAAGACATGGACTTCATCCAAATGCCAAACCAGCTGAGATCATTAGGCTATCTGCAGGGAAAGAAGGGAAATTAGAAACAATCTGCTGTCAAGTGGAAGTGATGAAGCTTCGCATATCTTGGATTTGCAAATTGCTTCATATTTTTCAAGGGCTTTGTTGCCCATTCGGTTCTACAGTCTTTCACCAATTGGCGTGTGATAGATGCTATTGTGATGGGAACGATGGGGAAAAGGCACAAAAATGACAATGCATGATCACTGTCCTAAAAAACCTCACTACCTAACAAAGAAGACAGACATGTATATATCTAATGAGAATTTAAACCAAGCTTTTATGATTTTTATTTTTTTATTTTTTATTTTATTTTTTTTTAAGATTTATTTTATTTTATTTATCCCCCCCTTGCTGCTTGTGCTGCTGTGTCCATTCGCTGCGTGTCTTCTCTGTGTCTGCTTATCTCCCCCTTGCTGTGAGGTCTTGCCGCATCAGCCCACGGCGCTGCGTGAGCCGGTCTGCCCTCACAAGGAGGCACCGGGAAGCGAACCCGGGGCCTCTCATATGGTAAACGGGTGCTCTATCCATTGCGCCACACCTGCTTCCTGCCGTGAGGTTGCTGCATCAGCCCACCGCACTGCTCAGGCCAGCGTGCCCTCACAAGGAGGCCTCGGGACGCGAACCCGGGCCTCCCATATGGTAAACGGGGGCCCTATCCACTGAGCCACACCCGCTTCCCTTATGATTTTTAAAGCACTATGAAGAATGTAAAATAAAATGCAATGGAAGCACAGAAGAGAGAGATAGTAATACAGGGTGGTGATATCCATAAGGGCTTCCTGAACACAAAAAATTTCAGCTAGGCTTCCAAGATTTTGTATCTCAGGGATGAAAAAAGAGGGAAAGGAACATGGTCATGTTATAAAATATAGAAAATAGCGAAGAGCCTCATAAATTACTGATCCATTGGGTTTAAGGAAAGTGGTCTAATGGGAATTCACACTGAAAGATGAGATCACGGTTTTGAAAGACTTAAATGCAATGCTCTGGTGAAAAGACTGTATTTTTTTTTTATTAAATAGAAAGCCAGGAAAAAAAAAAAATGAGCAGAGGATCACTGACTTCACAACAGCCCTGAGATGTATATAGATTTGTTATTGTCTGCAAAAGAGGAAAGTATAGCATACAGTGGCAATAGGCCCAAGAACAGCAAAAGAATGAACATTAACCAGAAATCTCCAGGCATCTGCTCTCCAGGATCCAATACCCTTTCCAAAGCACTATTATGCTTAGAGTGTTGAGGATGAGCTTGAAGACAAAATGCAAACCTCACTAAGAAGCAACAATGTTCAGAAGTTGTCTTCAATAATTGAACCAGGCAACTGGTGAGATCTTATCTCTATTTGTTGGCCAAGACTGGGGATTATGGCTGCTTTGATGAAAGGAATTCCTTGATCAATATAATATTTCTTGCAACACCTACTCTCCAGTTCATTGGACTCACCCAGGACAACTAACAAGGAGGTGATGATGGACAACAACCATACCAAGGAAGTGAGAGAGCCAAGCAAGAGACTCCCATCCATTGGCCATATGGAACTGAAGCCCTCTCTCAATTAGAGGTGGAGTGGGCATCACCATCCCAGAATCCTCAGGATTGGGGAATGAACTATGGACTAGAGTGAACTTACTGGTATTCTACTATAGACTTATTGTGATTCTAGCAATGGAAGAACTTATATCATTGATGTGCACGCAGTGGCCGCTGGAGGTTCTGAGGTCAGGGAGAGGGAAAAACCGGTATGGGAGCATTTTCGGGACTTGGGAATTGTCTTGAATGACATTGCAACGACAGATACAGGCCATTATATATCTTGCCATAACCTATAGAATTGTGTGGGAGAGAGTGTAAACTACAATGTAAACGATAATCCATGCTTAGTGACAATGCTCTAAAATGTGTTCATCAATTGCAATGAATGTACACACTAATGAAAGATGTTGTTAATGGGGGCAAATGTGGGCGGTGTGTGGAGCAGGGCATATGGGAATCCCCTATATTTTTAATGTAACATTTATGTAATCTAAATATCTTTTTTTTTTATTTAAAATTAAAAAAAAATACATTTCTTCAAGAATGAGGCTCAAAGCCAATTAGGATTCAAGGGAGAGACTGACCACAATTGCCATCGACAAGCATGTGATGATCTCAGATCCCAAAAGCCCAAACATGTCTGCTCAGAACAAGGGGCAAGAGTAGAAACTAACTTAGAAGTTGGACTGTATGAATGGTATCAGTCCCTGTAGGGATACAAAAGTTAACATTGGCAGGACCACACAAAGAAGAAAATAGAAATATATAGGAAGATTTAAAAACAAATAAGTAGTCCCAACACATCAGGCTCAGGTAAAGTGATCACCTAGGTAGAAAATGCCAGAGGCAGAGGTGTTACATGTAAGCAGTGGATTGAAGACAGACAAAGCCCTAACAGAACCCTGCCATGTCTGTCTTCATCTAACATGATATGAACCCATACCTGACTTGGGCAGCTGAAGAACTGCCTGCTGTATGGTGCCCTATTTTCTGCAACAAACCGTCCCTCATACAAAGACTATTGAAACTGACATACACAGCAGTGCCCAATAGGACAGTCCTAAGAAATAGATGTGAGAAGGAAAAATGAGGGGAAAGGGAAGAACACAAAGCATTTCAGTAGAAAGAGTGCCTTCTTTATTTGGGAATTCTTTACCCATAACTGTTTTCAAATGAACATTCTTTGTATTGAAATGCATGGACTTTTCAGACTGTAAAGGCAATTATACTCATTATAAAAAATAAAATTGCAAGACACCAGAAAATGTATGGAAAACATTGAGAAAATGACCTATGATTTTATCACCTAGAGATAATCATGGTATATATTTTGAGATGTTTTCTTCCTTTCTTTTAACTATGCAGGTAAGTATAATTTCTAGCAGGTTTGAAAACAGGCTGTTGTGTCTTAATTTTTGTTTGTATGATAAGCATTTTCCTACATCATTAAATAACCTTCATAATTTGAAAATAAAAATGTAGTTATACTTTAAAAATAAATAAAGTTGAGTCTGCCATCACGGTGAAGGCACAGCCTTAGCAGAGCATGTCATCTATTCTACTTAAAATGTTTCCTCCTTTAGTTACTCCAGTAAATTCCTATCTCAGGTCTAAGACTAAGCTAACGCTTTAATGATGAGGAGACTTGCCTGATGGCTGCTCCCCACTTTACCTGCCCAAGCAGAGTCACTCAGCTATCCTTTGTGCCCCATCTGTACCTTGCACATTTCTCAATTAGAGCTTCCTCTTCATGAATCAGGCAGTTTGCTAAGGGCTTTCTTAGCATCTGTTATCTCATTTCTTTCGCATCACAATCTTAGTTCTCTGATGTATTAGTCTTCCAGTTTTATAGATGAAGACAGTGAAAATCAGAACATTCACTCTGACAAAGTCTCACCTCACACCTCTTAAATGGCAAAGCCATTATTCAAACTCCAGTCTGGCTTATGCTAAGGCTCTATCATTCTCAACTGCTGTGCAATAATGTTCATATTAAACTACATTGCTGGCATCAAAATTTAAGACTTCTGTTTTTTTGGGTTTTTTTAAAGGCTATTGTATATTCTGGTTATCGTTGAATACCAAAATACCCTGAAATCCAGTGACTTACAAAAAATATATTTTATTATTATATTTCATGATGTTGCAGGAATTTAGGGTGGGTCAGAAATTCAGGCAGGGCTCAGGTGGGTTATTCTTCCATTTCATGTGGCACTGATGGAGTTCACTTGGGTGTACTCAGCAGATGGGCTGGCCACTATAGAGTCACTAACATGTCTATGTGTAAGTGGAGATGGCTGGCAGGCTGGCCAGAGCACTTTCATACGACCTCTCTAGCATGGTGGTTCAGAGTGTCTCCTCTTACATGGAGACACAGGACTCCCAGAGGGGGTGGTCCAAAAGAAAGGAAGTAGAAGCTGACAGTTTATTAAGGCTTGCACTCAGAAACTGGCACAGTATCATTTCTACTCCATACTATTGGTCAAAACAGTCTCAAATTCAAGGTAAGGGAATATAGACCATAATTCTTATTAAGAGGAGTATCAAAGAATGGGTAGCCATCTTTAATCTGTCATAGCAGAGAGAAAATAATGGGCTGATGACAGGTTTGGAGAAAATATTAGCCATGTCAAAGACCAAAAAGGAACTGATATCACTAAAACAGCACTGTCAAAAACAACTTTCTGTGATGACAAATATTCTCTGCACTGTGCAATATGGTGGCCACTAGATACATGGGCTATTGAGTACTTGAAAATGTAGCTAGTGTACATGAGGAACTGAATATTAATTTTACTTAATTTTAATTTAAATAGCCATAAATGGCTAGTGACTACTATACTGGACAGCACATCTCTGTGATATAAAAGATATTCCTGCAAATCAACAAGAAAAATGTAGAAAAACCAAAATTAAATAGCCAAATGATATGAACAGGTAATGCACAGAAGTGGAAATCCATCTGAATATCAAGTACATGGAGGTATATTCAAACTCAATAGTAAGGAGAGAAATGCAAATTAAAACGATGAGATGTTATACCTATATGAATAACAAAAATTAGAATATTGGATAATTCCAAGTGTTGCTTGGAATAAAGATAAAAAGGTAACCTCTTGCACTGTCAGTGGGAAGAGAGATTGGAATGGCTATTTCTGAGAGCAATCTGATAATACTTGGTCCAATTAAGTGGGCATATACTCTATGATTAAGCATATTCTCTATGACATTTACAAAGGCATTCATTGTAGCAGGGAGGTAGAGAATACGTAGTGCCCATAACTGGAGGAAGGGAAAAGTAAAATGTAGTGGATGCATGTTACAGAATGTTACCTAGTCATTAGAAGCAACAACAACAACAACAAAAGTACACAAAGCAAAATGAATACTTAAAAATGGAAGGCCAAGTTAAGAAACATTGTCAGTACCATAGTACAATAGTTTTGAAAAATAAAACTGTATACACATACAAAGCAGCAATATGAATTCTACAAGGATACATACACATTTAAGGATATGGAACAACATGTTTTGATGGTTATCTAGGTGAAGGAATGGAATGGAAATGATTAATGAGGGGGAAGGGAAGGGACAAGAACTTGCACCACCGAATTTTGGTGTTAACCATAACCCAAGGACTATGATAAATGCAGTCCTCCATACTTGAAGTCCCCCCAAATTTATGTCTATATCCCAATGCTAACTCAGTGCCTTGCACATAGGTAGTGATTAATAAAAAGCCACCTGGTAGGATGAATGAATGAATGAATGAATGATAGGAAGCCCTGATGAAGGTTATAAGACATTAGGTTTAAACTCTTGGTAAAAGAGGATTTGTGAATAAACAGCTACTATTACTTTGGGCTGTTCACTTCACCCCTATGATCCCAACACCCAGGAGTTTCCAGCAGCTCCCCAATTATATGCTCTACTCATTTAAGCGGAGCAGGAGGAAGAAGATGGCTCAGGTGGATTTCAGAGCCTAGGGAAGCATCTGCTTTAGAGATAGGGAAGTTCTGAGCTAATAGAGCAAATGTATTAATGTCATCTGGCATCACAGGACAATAAACTCATAGAACTTTGTGGCAGGCTGAATAATGTCTCCCAAAGATATCAAGTCCCTGGAACCTGTAAATGTTACCTTATATGAGTATTTGCAGATGTGATTAAGGATCTTAGGATGGAGATATTCTTCAAGATTATCCAGATGGGCCCTGAATGCACTTACATGTATGATTATAAGAGGGAAACAAGGGGAGATTTGACACAAACACAGGAGAAAGTGATATAAAGACTGACCAGAGAGATTTGAAAATGCTGTCCTTGAAGATTGGAGTGATGGGGCTACAAGCCATGGAAAGCCAGGAGCCATCAGAAACTGGAAGAAGCAAGGAACAGATTCTCCCCTAGAAACTCCGGAGGGAGTGTGGCCCTATCAACACCTTGACTTTAGCCTAGTGATGCTAATTTCATCCCAGTATTACCGATTTTGGACTTCTGGCCTCCAGGTCTGTAAAAGAACAAATTTCTCCTGTTTTAAGCCACCAAATTTGTGGTGATCTGTTACAGCATCCATGGAAAACTAATACAACCCCCAAAGAGGAAATAAAAGATTCTGGGAGATTAATGTATTTGCTAAAGTCCAAATATTCCTAGCCCAGACTGATCTAAGGCTTAATTTCATTAAGTAGGATGGCATTCCCTGGAATGTAGGAAGAGTAAAGACATATCTCCCAATGATCAGATTAGAAATTTGAGGTGTGCAGTGGTTTGGAATCCAGAAACATTCTTAGATATCTTCATTCTTCTCATTCTGAACCAAGAGAGACTGAATCTCCTCTGCCACCTCTGCAGGACCCTCCCAACCCAGTTCTTAATTCTAGTCTAAAGTAAAACTCTTTCCCTCAGTCCAACAGCACAAGGATTCTATCACCTTTAAATGGGTCTGCAGCCCCTGCACACAATCCCCCTTCATCCCTCATAGAATTCTGTCCAAAACTGTGACATTAAAGCACAAAATAATTGCACTCTATCACATACAGTTGTAGGAGAGCTGCTCTCTTCCAAATTCTGCTTCTCTCTAGTCCAAGGCAGGCAAACTTGGCTGCATATTGGAATCACCTGGGGTGCTCTAAAGTTAATTGATGTGTGAGCCCCACCCTCTGAGATTCTAATTTAATTGGTCTGCGGTACAGCCTGGACATAGGGAGTTCTAAAGATTTCCCAGGTGATTTTAACTTGTAGCCAAGGTTGAAGACCTCTGGTCTAGACTTCTTTTCCTTTCTAGCCTGCTCTCAGGAAAAGAAAGGATATGCTTGCAATTCAATACACTTAAAAGTGGAAACAAATTACCATATTTCTTTTTCCAGAACTGTTTATGATTTAAACCCAGTTTTTTTGCATGTGCAGTGAACATCTTTGAAACCTAGTCAAGGACACACAATTACAGAATAGATATAGAAAGAAGGGGCCATAACTGGGAGTAAGCCTGGGGTTACCGACTGCTGCCTTTACCTGCCACACATGTCGATGATGTTCCAAGTCCAAAGCCCAAGTGTCTGAACCTGCTAACGTCAATGAACAGGAAGCCCACCTCCCTTTCTCTCCCAAACCAATCCCAATCTTAGCACTTCGGCCTGAAATTTCTGAAGGGAAAATGAGCTTGCAACCCAGTTTGCATCACCACTGCCTTAAATACATTTATAAGAGCATTCTCCCTCCGATGTCCTAATTTCCTGCTTCTCTACACTATTTATGTTCACCTGTTACCCAATTAACACCCCAGTAAGCTGAACTCCTGTAGTTGTTTTACCCTAGCAATTAACCCTCTCCAGCACCCCCCTCTGAAAAGAGCTCCTGATTAAAATAAACTGCTCATTTATTTACCTAACAACAGGAAGCATGCCACAGTAGACTGATAGGAGAACGATTTATTTTTTTCTTAGATCTCTAAATGCATGGCTAAGAAGAAAGATTTTCCTGGAGTAATCCAGGGGTCCTGTTTGAGGTGTATGGTAAGGGCACAGTGTATAAAATATCAGTACCTACTACTAGCTTTGAGGTGGTCAGCATCCCTAGCTTGAAGAAAATGCTAACCTGGAAAAGGAAAATCAGTGGCTTTTTCTTCTGTAACTCCTAACATGAATTTCTTGTTAATGACCAAAGTGACATATTGGAAAGATGTAAAGACAAAAAAGGGGAAAAGAAGGGACTGAGAGAGAAGGAAATACAAGAGAAGGAAAGAAATTAAGCACTGAGTTACCCAACATCTTTAAGGGAAGGAATGTTCTGTTTAAGGAATATTTCTTTATAACTGAAAAGTATTGTGCATACTATTTATAGGTTTCCTAGTTTAAAAAAAATAGAATGTATTTAACAAAGAAACTCCAATCAAACATAACTTTTTCTTGAAGTTTGAGAGAACTTCAGAATTTCAAGTGCCTAAGATATACCAAGTATCATGCATGACGATTTTGATCATATGCTAGATGAGTTAACATGCAAAGTAATAGAATAGGGGATAAGATCAAGTCGGTAATACCTATATATTTCTGTGGTTCACATTGGTAAAACTTATGGTGGGTCAGAGACATAACACGATTCCCCAGAAGCATACTTTAGAGTTAAGTAAAATATTGACACATTCTTCATGTTATATAGAATTACATATAACTGCTTACATTTCCTATATGTGATTTTTAAGGGAAAAAATCACTTTTTAATCTATACTGCAATTTTTGATCTTTTAAAATTCAATTTTTCCTTACCCACACATGATCCTTAAGGCAAACATGCTACAACCAAAAAAAGAAGGTATATGCAACCATGTGTGTAACTGATCTGAGGAAGAATCAAGATGACCTTAACTTTATCTGGAAGGAAAACATATTAAAAGTTACAATTTTGGGTAGAGGATTGTCTATCTACTAGGCGACTGAGGCAGAAGGTGCTTCCGGGAATCTCACTCTGAAAATGCAGTCAAATGGTCCTCTGCTTGCATGAGTTTCTTAAAACCTTTCCACTGCAGAAAACTGCAAAATCTAGGTGTTTTAGGAGAATGCTGGAGTCTCAGTTTTCTCGACCAATGGATAGACTCTCCCTTTTCCAGAAGCCTTCATTAACTAAAAATCCTAATCCTACTCAACCTGGATGAGGGAGAAAAAATATGAAAGACCATCCTGCAAATCTGAATGTTTAGACTATGGAAAAAATATTTGCAGACAAGGAGGTAGCTGGCTCTTAGCTGCGACTTTCCCTCTCCAAAAGAAAGCAGCTTGCAAAGCTGCCATGGCCAGGAGCAGGGTAGAGCAGTTACCACTCCCTGTGAAATTTTAACAATTCATTAACTGGAAAAAGCTGCGTGAAGGGATGCAAGATCAGAGGCAGCTCAGCAGCATCAAATGCTGAAGGAATGAAGGATAGAGAGAGAGGAGATGTGGAAATTCAGACTGAGGGGGGAAAGGGAAAAAGAAAGAGGAGGGAGATTGGGTGGAAATAGGAACAAAGAGCAGAGAGACAGGAAGGCAAAAGAGTAGAAGAGATTAGAGAACCAGGGAGAGGAGAGGGGAGAAAGGATTTGAATAAAATTCAAATCTCTAATCTGATTCTGCTTTTAATCTTGTTTCCGGGGGAGGTTTGAATGTACGAAGCTGAGTCTTACGCATTTTTTTTTTCCTGAGGGCCCCTAACTGACCAAACCAAGTGTTAAAAACAGTTTCCCTCCTGGAAGGGATTATGCCCTTTGACTTTCAAAAGACATCTCTCCCCTTCCCAACATCAATAAGGCTAGATGGTGGGGTGTGCGCCGGTGTGGAGCGCGGCGGGGCGTCTGCAGACGGAGGAAATTTCACGGAAGTCAGCCAGGCTGGCCTAGGGGACGCATGCATTGTTTCTAAAACACCCTTATCGCGGACAGTGTCGGCATATTTGTTTGTAAATATACATTTTATGTATGTACCCATGTAAATAAATAAGTTTAAATATAATTTCCAAATGAACAACACAGGAAAAATTGTCGGGTTTTGAGTGTGTCGAATAATGACTGCAAACAAGGTACTTTGCAGCCGCCGGCCGCCGGCCTGATCCCTGAAGCCACCCTGCCATCTAGCGGGGCGCTTCCAGAATGCCGCGCCCAGCCTCACCGTCAGCCTCATTTACCCTCACAGCTGGAGACGGGGAAGTGTATTCTCCTAAATGTGTTAACTTAGCAGTGCTATACACTAGAAACAAATTAATATATAATTCTTCTGTGTCTTAAGGTCATTACTGTCGAGGCATAAATTAATAGAGCTATTCCAGTTAATTCATTTTGGCGTTTGCTTCTGCAAGTCTGAGCTCATTGTGCAAATAGGCCTCCCCCTCAATGCCATGGGGGGGAAGAAGGAAGGAGGCCTAAAAGTAGCTGAGCCAAATGAGCAGAACTCTCTGACCTAAAAGCAAGGCAAGAGCGTCGCCTTTCAGATCCAGCTTGTTCACCACTTGCTGGAGTGGGGCCTAGCAACATTCTCACAACAGCCAGGCTGAACTAGGAGGGTTAGCCATGGGCTTTTGAATGGACTGGGGAAGGGGATACTGTCCTCAGAAGGCGGTGTTGTCAACATCTCTGGTTCCGCTTTCTCTGAGGAAAACAAGGGCTCCTCGCTGGGGCCAGGCAGTGGCACAGCCCAGCCTGCTTAGTGAAGAGGCCGTGAGGGTGGTCACCTGCCCGAACTCCAGAGGTCGCTGCATCTTTACCACCAACTCCCCATATCTGGGCTTCCAGAACAATTGCTAAGGCCTATAGCCAAGCTCTACTGCTGTGACAGTAACAGAACAGAAAAGGAAAGTGGAGGGAGGCAAGGGCATTCTCCCCCACCTGATTTCAATTCTTCCCAGGAAACACACAGACACAGAATGGGAGCAGAGCCTTGAGGAATGGAACTACAACCACCTCTTTTTGTAATATTTTGGCCCATTCAGAGATTCTGATGAGATTCTGGAGCTCCACCCTTTTCTGATGTAAATCCCATACACAGCCAGGGCTAGTGTAGAATAGAACAGCAGATCAGCCCAATGTTTCATTTTAATCTGGAGTTATTGTCATGTGCATAAAGTCTGGACTCTTGAACAAAAATATCTAAAGATTCCTTTAGACTTATGTTCCTAACAATATAAGCAGTATTCTCTTGACGTGTGTTTGTGTCCTAAGAGGCCTGGGGGGGGGGG